>SJYT01054408.1:19698-33568 GCA_006410635.1 Cephalophus harveyi
AATATTAAAAAAACAGATTCAGATGAGGAAAAGAATACTTCTAAAATTGCACATTTTGATACTGGCAAATTACAATTAAAATTTTCAGATTTTCTAAATTTCAATCTGTTTTACATTTTGCCTCTATTGAATAACTGATATATTCATGTGTTACCAAGTAGTGTAAACAATAGACATTGTTTTGTTTGACTAATTGATGTGTGTAATTAGTTAAGTGAGCCTCATTGTTTTACAAGTGATACCTACCTAGGGAAATTAAGATGTTAAAAGACCCACAGGTAAATATATCCTTTGACTCAATCCCTTAGGATTTTCTCACATAAAGAAAAATCTCACAAAGCAAAGATTAATGATACAGGATTTTTTTAAGCTTCCATTTCTATACCAACTTAGCCTATATCTCCATTTTATTCCTAAACCACAAAGGTAAATTATGTGAGAATGGGATAAGAATTACTCCCTGCATCTGTCAAATCTCTTTGGTAGCACAATATTATGGAGCTTCTTTTAGTTGCTATTTTGAAAAAGGAGATTTATTCCAAACACTTCTCCTCAGTTCTTTACTATATAATATCTTTACTCAAGCATCAGGCACCCAAGAAGAAAACGTATACCCTCTGTAGAACACACATAATCTACTGGATATGCAGAATTGGCCCATAGTGAGAACACTGGCTCAGTAACTTGTTTTGATTTAAAAAATCAATAAATAGAAAAACAATCAAATGTAGTTGGAGGGCCAGGATTGTTATTTGCTCAGGCATATCCCACTCTTTGAGACTCCATGGACTTTAGTCCACCAAGTCCTCTCTCCATGGAATTCTTCAGGCAAGGATGATAGAAGGTTAGCCATTCCCTTCTCCAGAAGATCTTCCTGACCAAGGGACCAAATCCACGTCTCCTGCATTGCGGGTGGACTCTTTATTATTTGAACCACCAAGGAAAACCTGGAGGAACCGGAAGGGGAGCACTTAACCACTCTTCTTTCCTGACAAGAGCTCAGCCCATGAAAGGCCATGACTTCTTTTTTTATTAGAGTTCACACCCCACCCGAATTCCCTCGTCTCCTCTATAAATTCTCCTTCCTTTATCTTGGAGAAATTCACACATGTTTCTCTATAGTTGCTGGCCCCAAATTACATTCATTGCCGATCCCAAATAAGCCCATTTTCATGGAGAAATGTCTGGCACAATATTTGTCTCAGGTCAACAAACATCCGTGGCTTTCTGATCAGTGGGGGGCAGTGTTATTCTGACGCCCAGGAACGAGCTTTAGCTTAGAATCTACTTCAAGTAGTGTCAGGAAAGACTTGAGGATTGCTACTTACCCAGAGCATGGTTACTCTGATAAATGGTCTCAGATTCCTCAGATAAAGATCAGGTTGAAGATTTGTACAACCTATTCTTGGTGATATTATAGAGTTCCTACTTTTGCCTGAAATCTATTTTATTCAAAAATCTCTGGATTTAGAAATTATTCAAATGTAGTCAGTAGCCAAGATTTTTTTTCCGGAATTAATTCCTGTTCATTCAATTCAGACCTCCTTCACCAAACTCAGAACTTATTTTATCATCATCATCATCCCCTTCCTCATCATAGTCAAATCAGTTGGCTTATGTTGCCATAACTAAATGAACAGATGAACTGATTGGGTAGCTTAAACAACAACAAATAATTTTTTTTTTTCACAGCTATGGAGGCTGGAAGTCCAAGACCAAATTGACTTCAGGGTTGCTTTCTGGTGTGGCCTCTCTTCCCAGCTTGCAAATGATCACTTTCTTGCTCTGGACCTAAAAAGTCTTTCTTCTAAACAAACATGAGACAGCACACTTTAGCATGCTTTCAATTTCTTCTTAGGACTCCAGTTCTTTTGGACTATGGCTTCATCCTTATAATCTAAAGGTGAATCTGTTATTTAAATCCTCACTCTTCAAGATTTTGCAGCCTATATACCAGTCATATGAATAAAGAAATTTTTTAGATGACTTCAGCCTCAGCCAGTTTCTGATTGTAACCTCGTAAGAGATGCTGAGTCTCAAGTACTCAACTGAACTGATTAAGTCCACATTCACTGAAAGCACCTGAAATAATAACTGTTGGTGTCTTAAATCCCTAAATTTGGAGGTGATTTTTTATATGGTAATTGTACCTGAAACACTGCAGAAATTTAGACAATAGAGTATTGGCTCATTGATAGATACACTAATTGAACAAAAGAGATAGATAAGAGATAGAATCATTGACAAATAGATTTCATACATGAAAGCAGGGTTATTGCATGGTAGTGGGAAACAGAATTAGTGTTACTGAAGCACAGCTGACTGTTCACCACTTGAAAAATATCAATACTGGTAAAAGTTGGTAGGAAAAAAGGTGCTTTTAATCAGAATATGATATCACTCAGCATTTCCATCCACTTCAGTGGTCACTGTTTTAGAGATAACTGTTCTACACAGGTTCAATTTGCAATAGGATCTATCTTTCACCAATTCTGACTTTTGAGAGAAGTAACACACCATGAAGTAATGCAGTCAGTCAAACTTAGATTTATAAAGAGTTGTTAATAATGTAGGATAACCTGGTATTCTGCAGATGCATAGAGGAGCATTGCAGTTCTCTCTCACTGAAAATTCACCTCTGAATATCTGCCTTAGCCACTTGCTTTTTTGAAGACCAACAGTAGTGCTTGTCTTCACTACGGTAAAGAAAGCTGAAGTAAATTTTTGCTTTTACAAAAAAAGGAAAAAAAAAAAGCCATTGTCAAACTAATTTGATGATTTCCCCCATTTTACTTTTATTGAAATGCACTTAGTTTACAATGTTGTCAGAGTTCAAGTGTGCACGTGTGCCAGCATGCTAAGTCACTTCAGTTGTGTTCAACTCTTTGGACCCTATAGACTATAGACAGCCAGGCTCCTCTGTCCATGGGATTCTCCAGGCAAGAATACTGGAGTAGGTTGTCATGCCCTCCTCCAGGGGATCTTCCCAACCCAGGGATAGAATCTGCATCTCTTATGTCTCCTGTAGGTGGTTTCTTACTACTAGTGCCACCCAGGAAGCCCAAGTTCAAGTGTACAACAAACTAAATCAATTATATATAAATGAACACACACACACATGTAATAGTTTTCAGATTCTTTATCAATATAGATAAAGGTGAAGTTATCATACTAAAATCCTTTGTAAAAGTGAAGTGGCATAACTTGAACTTTCAAAAAAATATAAAATCATTCTGCTGAAATATGTTACTTTTTGTGAGACAAAGCTACAGTAAATTTGACACGATCTTCTTAAAGGACAAATTGAATCATTTAGACTGAAATTTTCTTATCTATATACCTAAACATAGCACAGAAAAATTGTAAAAAAGTAAAATTGAGTTTTAAAGACCTAGATTGGAAGGTAGTAGCTGAAACTTTTGAAAGATAATTGCATTCCATTATAATAGTTCCTGACACAATTTAAGGGGGAATTGCATGTGATGTGATTCTTGTTTGCTCCTTGGAAGAAAAGCTATGACAAACCTAAACAGTGTATTAAAAAGCAAAGACATTACTTTGCCAATGAAGATCTGTATAGTCAAAGCTGTGGTTTTTCCAGTAGTCATGTGTGGATGTGAGAGTTGGACCATAATGCCAAAGAATTGATGCTTCTGAACTGTGGTGCTGCAGAAGACTCTTGAAAGTCCCTTGGACTGCAAGAAGACCAAACAAGTCAATCCTAAAGGAAATCAATCCTGAATATTCATTGGAAGGACTGATGCTGAGGCGGAAGCTCCAATACTTTGGCCACCTGATGCAAAGAGCAAACTCTTTAGAAAAGACCTTGATGCTGGGAAAGATTGAAGGCAGGAGGAGAAGGGGATGACAGAGAATGAGATGGTTGAATGGCATCACTGACTCAGCAGGCATGAGTTTAGGAATCTCCAGGTGATGGTGAAGGACAAGGAATTTTGGTGTGCTGTCAAGACCAGGGCTGGTGGCCGGGAGGAGCAACCCGAGGACTGGTGGCTGCGCAGGTGCAGGAGGGCCTCGAGGAGCTAATCCCATGTTGAAGGTCAGGAACAGTGGCGGTAATGAAATACCCCTAGTCCAAGGTAAGGAGCAGCGGCTGTGCTTTGCTGGAGCAGCCGTGAAGAGATACCCCACGTCCAAGGTAAGAGAAAACCAAGTAAGATGGTAGGTGTTGCAAGAGGGCATCAGAGTGCAGACATACTAAAACCATACTCACAGAAAATTAGTCAATCTAAACACACTAGGACCACAGCTTTGTCTAACTCAATGAAACCAAGCCATGCCTGCAGGGCAAACCAAGATGGGTGGGTCATGGTGGAGAGGGCTGACAGAACGTGGTCCACTGGAGAAGGGAATGGCAAGCCACTTCAGTATTCTTGCCTTGAGAACCAAATGAACAGTATGAAAAGGCAAAATGATAGGACACCAAAAGAGGAACTCCCCAGGTCATTAGGTGCCCAACATGCTACTGGAGATCAGAGGAGAAATAACTCCAGAAAGAATGAAGGGATGGAGCCAAAGAAAAAACAATACCCAGTTGTGGATGCGACTGGTGATAGAAGCAAGATTCGATGCTGTAAAGAGCAATACTGCATAGGAACCTGGAATATCAGGTCCATGAATCAAGGCAAATTGGAAGTGGTCAAACAAGAGATGACAAGGCTGAACGTCAACATTCTAGGAAACAGCGAACTAAAATGGACTGGAATGGGTGCATTTAACTCAGATGACCATTATATCTACTACTGCAGGCAAGAATCCCTCAGAAGAAATGGAGTAGCCATCATGCTCAACAAAAGAGTTCGAAATGCATTACTTGGATGCAATCTCAAAAATGACAGAATGATCTCTGTTCGTCTCCAAGGCAAACCATTCAATATCACAGTAATCCAAGTCTATGCCCCAACCAGTAATGCTGAAGAAGCGAAGTTGAACGGTTTTATGAAGACCTTCAAGACCTTTTAGAACTAACACCTGAAAAAGATGTTCTTTTCATTATAGGGGACTGGAATGCAAAGTGAGGAAGTCAAGAAACAACTGGAGTAGCAGGTAAATTTGGCCTTGGAATGCGGAATGAAGCAGGGCAAAGACTAATAGAGTTTTGCCAAGAAAATGCACTGGTCATAGCAAACACCCTCTTCCAACAACACAAGAGAAGACTCTACACATGGACAACACCAGACGGTCAGCACCAAAATCAGATTGATTATATTCTCTGCAGCCAAAGATGGAGAAGCTCTATACAGTCAACAAAAACAAGACCAGGAGCTGACTGTGGCTCAGATCATGAACTCCTTATTACCAAATTCAGATTCAAATTGAAGAAAGTAGGGAAAACCGCTAGACCACTCAGATATGACCTAAATCAAATCCCTTATGATTATACAGTGGAAGTGAGAAATAGATTTAAGGGCCTAGATCTGATAGATAGAGTGCCTGGTGAACTATGGAATGAGGTTCGTGACATTGTACAGGAGACAGGGATCAAGATCAGCCACACGGAAAAGAAATGCAAAAGCAAAATGACTGTCTGGGGAGGCCTTACAAATAGCTGTGAAAAGAAGAGAGGTGAAAAGCAAAGGAGAAAAGGAAAGATATAAGCATCTGAATGCAGAGTTCCAAAGAATAGCAAGAAGAGATAAGAAAGCCTTCTTCAGCGATCAATGCAAAGAAATAGAGGAAAACAACAGAATGGGAAAGACTAGAGATCTCTTCAAGAAAATTAGAGATACCAAGGGAACATTTCATGCAAAGAAAACGAAGATCATGGCATCTGGTCCCATCACTTCATGGGAAATAGATGGGGAAACAGTGGAAACAGTGTCAGACTTTATTTTGGGGGGCTCCAAAATCACTGCAGATGGTGACTGCAGCCATGAAATTAGAAGTTGCGTACTCCTTAGAAGAAATGTTATGACCAACCTAGATAGTATTTTCAAAAGCAGAGACATTACTTTGCCAACAAATGTCCGTTTAGTCAAAGCTATGGTTTTTCCAGTGCTCATGTATGGATGTGAGAGTTGGACTGTGAAGAAAGCTGAGCACCGAAGAATTGATGCTTTTGAACTTTGGTGTTGGAGAAGACTCTTGAGAGTCCCTTGGACTGCAAGGAGATCCAACCAGTCCATTCTGAAGGAGATCAACCCTGTGATTTCTTTGGAAGGAATCATGCTAAAGCTGAAACTCCAGTGCTTTGACCACCTCATGAGAAGAGTTGACTCATTGGAAAAGAGTCTGATGCTGGGAGGGATTGGGGGCAGGAGGAGAATGGGACGACCGAGGATGAGATGGCTGAATGGCATCACAGACTCGATGGACGTGAGTCTGAGTGAACTCTGAGAGATGGTGATGGACAGGGAGGCCTGGCATGCTGCGACTCATGGGTTCACAAAGAGTCGGACACAATTGAGTGACTGAACTGAACTGAATTGCTGTCCATGGAGTTGCCAAGAGTTGGACACAACTGAGTGACTGAACAACAATATGTGACATGAAGCAAGTCAGTTAGTAAACCTCTCTTAATTTCATTTTCTGTAAAATGGGTATAATTATAATGGAACCACCAGTTTTGTACCTGAATAAATCAGCTGAAGTAGATGTGCCTGATAGATAGTAAGGGCTTCATTTAGTATAAATATATGTAACAGAACTACAGAGAAATAGCTTTCGAACCTAACCATAAACTTTTTGTTGAGATTCGTAAAACACACTTATGCTTGTTTCAAATGGTTCCTCAAATATTGGTTAAAAAAATAAAAACAATTACTTTACACTCAAGGAAAACTATGAGCCATAAACCTATTTGTAATATAAAAAATTGAGTAATTTAAAATTTTCTGCTTCTTTTTTGTGCTAAGAAAATAAATATAGGTTGTGAATTGGTCTTTCTTCCTGTTTTCTTTTGATAAATTTATGGTACAAAAAAATTGAACTGTTATTCCTTCACTCAACTGTCCCTTCCACATGTGTTTACCTAAGAATTTAGATTTCTTGTTTGCTGTAACACAGGTTAAACAAAAAATGAAAGTTGTTCTGAGATCAATGTCCTATGGAAAAGCTGATTTCATCCAAGCAACATATATGAAGTATTTGATAAATTAGCAGCAAGGCTTTGGAGAAAATCTTAGTCTACAATCATCAACCTATGGATTTATAGTTGTCCTTTACATTGCCTAGTCAGAAGCTACAAACCTGAACATTGCAGTCTCTGGAAAGTATGCTAAAAGTCATAAAATGCATAAAGATTACTTAACAAACACTAAATAATCAACAAATGTTAGTTTCTAGGTCTACTTTTTATTGTCAGTGGTTTGCAAAATTTCTTAACTTTATTTCAGAATATTCAACAGGTGTAATTCTCTCTGAGTACTTCCCTGGTGGCTAAGGTGGTAAAGAACCCACCTGCCAATGCAGGAGACTCAAGAGATGTGGGTTCCTTTCCTGGGTCGGGAAGATCCCCTGGAGTAGGAAGCGGTAACCCCTTCCAGTATTCTTGCCTAGCAAATTCCATGGATGGGGAGCCTGATGAGCTAAAGGCCATGGGGTCACACAGAATCGCACATAACTGAGCACCCCTCCCCCACACATATTCCTCTCTATGAGGAGTAAATCTGCCTCTTTGCATCCACATAGACTGTAGCCTGCCAGGCTCCTCTGTCCATGCAATTTTCCAGGCAAGACTACTGGAGGGGGTTTCCCCTTTTCTACTCCAAGGAATCCCTGACCCAGGGATTGAACCCACATCTCTTGAATCTCGTGCAATGGCAGGAGATTATGTTACCACTGAGCCACCTGGGAAGCCCCTAATCCTCTCTCTATATATAAATAATCACTTCCTTTGTACCATGGACAGCTTAAGTTACTCTTCATTTCAATAAATCCTCATGGCATTTTTCACCTCTGTGTTTCTCACTGTGTAATGATAAGATTTAACATGGAGTGAAGACTGAAAAGAACACAGCCACCCACTTGTCAGCAGGGTAAGTGGACACAGGACGCATATGGGTGAATATACAAGGGACAAAAAAACATACCACTACTGTAAAGTGGGAGCCACAGGTAGAGAGGGCTTTGTGTCGTCCTTCAGAGCCATGGGATTTCAGGGAGCTCAGGATGTCTGTGTAGGAGATAAGGAGCAGGAAAAAACTGAGCAAGCACATGCTCCCTGTGTTAGCTGCCACCATGATTCCAAGCCTGTAGGTGTCACCACAGGCAAATTTCAACAGTGAAAAGAAATCACACATGAAGTGGTTAATGACTTTGGGTCCACAAAAGGTCAAGTTAATCATGAAAATAATCTGCATGGTGACATGTAGGAATCCCCCGATCCAGGCCACCACCACCAGGAGCTAGCAGAGCCCCTGTTACATGATGGTCGTGTAGTGCAGAAGCTTGCAGATGGCCTCGTAGCAGTCATAGGCCATGACAATGAGGATGATAATCTCCGATCCTCCTTGGAGGTGCTCCACAAAAAGCTGAGTCAGGAAGCCACCCCAGGAGATAGTTCTCTTCTGGTACAGCAGGACAATGATCATTTTGGGGATGGTGACAGAAGTGAAGGAGGCATCTAAGAAGGACAAGTGAGTGAGAACGAAGTAATGGGAGCTGAGAGTGTGGGGCCCAGGGAGATGGTAACGATAATGAGCAGGTTGGCCAGCATGGTAAATAGGAAAATGAACAAAAAGACAATGAAGAGTATTTTCTGCAAGTGTGGGTTCTGTGTGAATCCCAAGAGAACAAATTCAGTCACATTGTAAAGAGACATGAGAGCCATTTAGGAACAGACACAGTCCCGTGACTTGAATTACCTAAAAGGAAGACTGAATAATACATCTTCATCATGAAAGCATGGCAGACTGAATTTCTTAGAACAAAACTGAAGCAGTCAATAGAACTATGGAACATGTCCTTGACAATTTTGCCCCAGTACATGTTTCACATGTTTATTACTTTCCTCACGTTTTGTGTTTCTACAGACACCTGTCATCTGCAAAACATCTATAGGGCAACACATGATGTGCAATTTACTGAGAAAACACTCTACTATCTACATGGGATCTGTATTCTCCTCTTAGTTCCAATTCCTTCTGTGTAGCCTGAGTCACGTCAGTTCACTGGGCTGAGCCCTTCTCTGTGTCCTTGGTCATAAATCATCATAATCAGATGTATCTTGAAAGCTGAGATTTGCTCACAGAGAAAAGTGTTACTGCCTCTTCCGTGAGGTTTTACATGTCAACCCTCAGCTCTAAACAGGGAGAACAGAAAGAAAAAGTTCACTAGGTGAGGTGACAAGACAGACAATGTATATAAGTATGCACTCAAATCTATATATAAATAATACAAACACATATAGAATCTATGACTTATAATAAGTACCAATTGCAAATTCACTCATTCAACAAATAACTGGAGCCTTACTGTGTATGTGAATGTATGTTTGCTCCCACAAAATCAAGAAGAGTATTCCTGTTATATGCCCTTAATAATTGAAACACCATTACCAAATAGCAGCAAGGCACTCATCCATGAGAGGAATGTTTCCACTCCTTCTGTTTCTGATGCATTCATTGTCATGCCTTCTTCCATCTTTCCATAAGATCCATCTTTCATCATTCTTGGTTAGGGATACTGTATTACTATCTGAAGGATAAATTTGGGAACATCAATATAATAAAATCCCCCAAAGTTCAGAAAAGATTATAATATACATAAAATAAGACTTACAAGTATCATCCATGAGAGGAATGTTTCCACTCCTTCTGTTTCTGATGCATTCATTGTCATGCCTTCTTCCATCTTTCCATAAGATCCATCTTTCATCATTCTTGGTTAGGGATACTGTATTACTATCTGAAGGATAAATTTGGGAACATCAATATAATAAAATCCCCCAAAGTTCAGAAAAGATTATAATATACATAAAATAAGACTTACAAGTAATTGATGTGTTTTAGAAATAGCTCTGAATAAATACAAATTAGTTTTTCATTTTTCTTCATTTTCTTCTAGGAAAAAATTCGATACATTTTTACTTCTAAACTGATAGCATGGCATTTGAATCTCTCTTTCTTGAAAGCTTGTATACTGAAAGAGGAGTTTAAATGTCAGATAGGTGAGGATAAGACGTGTTTATATGATTTTTAATAATGATTGGAACCTGAGAGTCTATGATTATGTGATTTCCTGGGGGCGGGGGCGGGGGGGAAGGAATAAAAAGAGACCTTACCTATGAACTTGTTTGACATGCATGCCTGCTAAGTCGCTTCAGTCGTGTCGGACTCTGTGCGACCCAGTAGACGGCAGCACACCAGGCTCCTCCGTCCCTGGGATTCTCTAGGCAAGAATACTGGAGTGGGTTGCCATTTCCTTCTCCACCAGTTCTATGCTGTTGCTGCTGCTGCTGCTGCTGCTGCTGCTGCTAATGCTGCTGCTGCTAAGTCGCTTCAGTCATGTCCAACTCTGTGCGACCCCATAGACAGCCTCCTACCAGGCTCCTCTGTCCCTGGGATTCTCCAGGCAAGAACACTAGAGTGGGTTGCCATTTCCTTCTCCAATGCATGAAAGTGAAAAGTGAAAGGGAATTCGCTCAGTCGTGTCCAACTCCTAGCGACCTCATAGACTGCAGCCTACCAGGCTCCTCTTTCCATGGGATTTTCCAGGCAAGAGTCCTGGAGTGGGGTGCCATTGGGTGCATGCAAATCCAGGCAGCTCTTAGTTCATTGGGAAAGAAGTAAGGGTATAATGTTTAAAAATGCCAACCAGCTCAGCTTCAGTAAGTGTCTTTATTGACTTATAAATGGTACATTTGGGTAAGTCTTAAAAGCACAACCACATAACCTGTTCACAGAGAATTGAGTAGCTTCCTAGGTGTGGCTAATAGGGCCTCAGGGGGATTTCAACATTATTAGCAGGCCTTGCCTACAGCCCAATTATTTCATATGAGTTAACTGAGCAGCAGAGAACTTTTATGGCACTCATTTTTAATTTTGAAATCCTCTTTGAGTCTACACAAGACAAAACACTATGACAAGAAAATAAAAAAAGTTGACCACTTATGAATTTAAATATTTAATAACATATGAGCTTATTGGGTGTCTGACTATTTAGTACTGTGTAAATTAAACACTTAGATGTGTAACTATCTGATTCTTAAACTTCTATTATAATAGTTTATTTTAATTGATTTACCATTTAATCAAATCATAATTTTTCAATATTGTTTTTAGATGTACATTCACTGATAATACTGAATTCTATTATGGTACTGGCACTTCACAACAGTAAAGTTTATAGTACTTTTTCAAATTAGTTTTTTCTTGTGCAAATTGTCAAAATACATTAATATGACAGTGATAAAAATAATTCTACTCTTCAATATATTTAGAGATGGCAAAATTTATTTCTTCCAGTCATTTAAATTAAATTGCTTAATATCCATTGGGACACAAAAATAGGCAATAATATTCACAATTTATAACAAGGAAATACAAGAGAAAGTGTAAGAATGCCATTTGCCAAGGGTAAATAAAAATGAGCAGATTAAATTCTGGACCAGGATCCTTATATTAAACTATTTTTTTACAACTGAAGTGGCATTAGATGTTTATGCTGTCACCAACTATAAGGTCTACTACAAATATCTATGAATATAAATAAATACTGATGTATGTAATTATTTTGTAAATATATTTAAACCAATTCAAATCAGAAATAGTCCTTATTAGATCAGCACTCTCATCATGTTCAAATATGCTTGCATTAAATTGTATATGATTCTCACTGGATCTAGAAAAGGTGGCACTGTGAGCATTGTGTGTCATGAAGGAAAAGAGTTTAAACAAACTGAAATCACTTGTCTAAACCTAGTTTGACTGGACACTCCAATATTAGAGTGCAGTAAAAATATTGTGATAACAGGTGCCAAAGACAGTCTGAAAGAGAATTTAAAACTACCTACATAACTATAAGGGATATGGATTTTGCAGAAATGCTATCATGAAATTATTTGAACTTGTCTTTCAGCTCTGGAATGAAAATTGAAATCAGATCAGAGAATTAGCATGTACTGACAAAGCTGTCATTTCCAACTTCATAAAAGATTGAAATTCATTCCAATGACACATTGAGTGGTTATCCAGACTCTAATTAAATACATGCAGTTCTTGATAAAGAGATTGCTTCTGAACCTCACCACCTACTTAGTCCAACTTTCCAAGCCCCAGAGAAGCATAAAAGGGAAAGAGGGAGGAGTTATGTCTAAAATCAATGAAGGTTGATCATTAAAATAATTTTCTCAAAAGAAGGATTCTTGTAGATATAACAAGGAAAGTCTGTTTCATACAAATCCAAGGACAGAGTGGTTTAAAACCCTGGGGAGACAGCAACACAGATTCTCAAATTTGAAGGGTAAATCAGAATGAAATCAGGAGGATCGTATCATGTATCATATATATGTATTATGTATCATATATATCATGTGTATATACACATACATGTATCATGGATCATATATATGGATCATATACCATATATGGATCATATATACCATGTATCATATATATTGATCAGAAACTAGTTGAAGAGCAGTTTGAGCTTTGGTAGATTCAGGGACTAATTTCACAAAACCAGGCACCTGCTAAAGTGTACTTAAGGCAGCTTTATGCCTTTCAGTATGTAGAGAAACATGTTCTCAAAGTAACAGAGCATTTAAAATAGAGCTCATGTTGTCAGTATGCCAGCAAATTTGGAAAACTCAGCAGTGGCCACAGGACTGGAAAAGCTGTTTTCACTCCAATCCCAAAGAAAGGCAATGCCAAAGAATGCTCAAACTACCACATAATTGCACTCATCTCACACACTAGTAAAGTAACTCTCAAAATTCTCCAAGCCAGGCTTCAGCAATACATGAACCGTGAACTCCCTGATGTTCAAGCTGGTTTTAGAAAAGGCAGAGGAACCAGAGATCAAATTGCCAACATCTCCTGGACTATTGAAAAAGGAAGAGAGTTCCAGAAAACATCTATTTCTGCTTTATTGACTATGCCAAAGCCTTTGACTGTGTGGATCACAATAAACTGTGGAAAATTCTGAAAGAGATAGGAATAGCAGACCACCTAACCTGCCTCTTGAGAAACCTATATGCAGGTCAGGAAGCAACAGTTAGAACTGGACATGAAACAGCAGACTGGTTCCAAATAGGAAAAGGAGTACCTCAAGGCTGTATATTGTCACCTTGCTTATTTAATTGATATGCAGAGTACATCACAAGAAACGCTGGGCTAGAAGAAGCACAAGATGAAATCAAGATTCCTTTGAGAAATATCAATAACCTCAGATATGCAGATGACACCACCCTTAAGGCAGAAAGTGAAGATGAACGAAAAAGCCTCTTGATGAAAGTGAAAGAGGAGAGTGAAAAAGTTGACTTAAAGCTCAATATTAAGAAAATGAAGATCATGGAATCCAGTCCCATCACTTCATGGAAAATACATGGGGAAACAGGAAACAGTGGCTGACTTTACTTTTGGGGGCTCCAAAATCACTGCAGATGGTGATTGCAGTCATGAAATTAAAAGACGCTTACTCCTTGGAAAGTTATGACCAACCTAGATCAGTTCAGTTCAGTTGCTCAGTCGTGTCCGACTCTTTGCGACCCCATGAATCACAGCACGCCAGGCCTCCCTGTTCATCACCATCTCTCAGAGTTCACTCAGACTCACATCCATCGAGTCAGTGATGTCATCCAGCCATCTCATCCTCGGTCGTCCCCTTCTTCTCCTGCCCCCAATCCCTCCCAGCATCAGAGTCTTTTCCAATGAGTCAACTCTTCGCATGAGGTGGCCAAAGTACTGGAGTT
>SJYT01054411.1:0-10502 GCA_006410635.1 Cephalophus harveyi
TTTGTGCTTTATAAATATATTCTATCTGTAGATTTATTCAGCTTTCAAAGAAATTAACTAGAATGCTTTAATTCAGAATGTAGAAAAATCTGTTTATTTTACTATTATTAATTCAAGTAGACTCAAGTTGAAATGTAGAATCAAGGTAAAATAGAAGAGAGATACTAGTTTATGACTTTCTTGCCCCCTTCAGAAACCAGATCTTCAAGCAACATAAAAATTCCTCTTCCTTGGTAGATAGAATCCTTTTAATAAACTGTGATCCATCAGACTATCAGAAAAGCAACAGATGCAGTTTGGGGAGAAAACTGAAAGGATGTTTATGAAAAGCACTATGATTTTTCCTTCAAAGAGTGTTCATAAAGAGCCTGGTAAAAGAGAGTGAAATTGTCCATTCCTGTGCGAGAACACTTTAAGAGAAGGATTTTTTGTTGTTGTTGAGCCTTGCATCTACCAAGAGCCTCCTTTTTAATGGCAGGACCAGGTCGTGTTACAAAACATATGCTGCAATTTATTGCAGTTTCCTTGTTTCACAGTGGTCTCTGATCATCTTTCACTTCTTAGGGAAAGAAAGCTTAAAGGAAAAGGGAAGCTCAGGTTTAATGAGCTGGAGCTCTCTGTAGTTTGTGTATTGTGTCAGGGCAGGGGCCAGGCAGGAGTAAATTCGAAATGGGGATAGCAGAAGGATAAAGTTTGTTGGTTTTATTCTTTTGTTAAATATTCTGCATAAAAATTTTCTTTCCTTGGTATTTAAAATTGCCCTCAGTATTCTGATCTCAACTGAAATTGAACAATAAAACTAACTTGCTGAATTGATGTAGGCAAAGTCAAAAAGGCTCCTAATTTCCCCAGGTTATTTGCCCTGCCTTTGTGCAAAAGCACGAGACAACCAGAATAAATGAATGTGCAGCTGCCTGTTTATAATGAAGAGCTCGCCACCGCTACTGCCTACTAATTACAAGCCCAGGAGCTTAATTAAGATCTAATTTTTCATTTTAGAACCATATTGCCTTAATTCTCCTGCAAAAAAGGTCAATCCATAGATACAGTCAGTAGTGGATCTGTCATCCACCTGGAATGTAGCTTTTGAGGGACGTTCAGAGAACATTTGATGGATTTACTAATTTTCTTTTTATCTCTGAGAAATAGCTTTTTTTGTTGCAGTAAAAAGTTCTCGTGTCTCCCAAAACTTCCATTCAATTCTCATTTGAACGAATAAAATGCTTTTTTGGAATGACATTTTTTTTGTGCAATCTGAAGGCATGGAAATGTGCATATAAATACAGTTAGTTGTTGACTCTTTTATCTAATTAATGACTTAGTCTAAATGGCTTGAGATGGTTACTATTTCCTGATATTCATAGCAAAAAGAAAATCCTGCAACAGACGTTAACTGCTGGGATTGTAATACAAGTGTACTATATATTGGGCTTCCCAGGCGGCTCAGTGGATAAAGAATCTGCCTGCAATGCAAGAGATGCAGGAGACATGGGTTTTATTTTTCCCTGGGTTGAAAGATTTCCTGGAGGAGGGCATGGCCACTCACTCCAGTATTCTTGCCTGGAGAATTCCATGGACAGAGGAGCCTGGTGGTTTACAACCCAGATGGTTGCAAAGAGTCAGACACGACTGAGCGACTGAGCAGAGACATGGGTATATAGAAGTGAGGGACTTCTGTTATCTATTGGACAGGCAGATCTTCTTCCTGCTTGGGGAGATTTAGTCTGAACTATTAATTAATCTAACCAAGATATCTTGGAAGGAAAATTATATACAACTCCCATCTACCTATCTGTAACTAGTGGAGGTTACCAAGATTTACTAAGAGAGCCTGTACAAGTAGTTATTGTAGCTTTAAGGTCCATGTGCAGTTTCATGCCCCAAAAGCCTTAGAGTTGCAAGTTATTTTAGTAAACACTACTAATCTACACAGGTTAGAAGTGGGGACAGGTGGGGAGCAATTGTCCCTTTTCTATCCAGATATCTAATGCTGTTTCTAATATCATATCTAATGATGTTTCAATGCAAATACAAAAACTTAGTTGAGAACAGGCTGAGTCACTTAAGCGATCTACAGAGCTTAAGAATGATGATCATAGTCTATAATTTTCATATGATCCTGTGAAAAGGGAAAATGTATTTTATGGTCAGGTGAGGATGAGATGGCTGGATGGCATCACTGACTCAATGGATGTGAGTCTGAGTGAACTCCGGGAGATGGTGATGAACAGGGAGGCCTGGCATGCTGCGATTCATGGGGTCGCAAAGAGTCGGACACGACTGAGCGACTGAACTGAACTGAACTGAGGGTGACTTTTGGTGACTTTCCCAAATCCATCACATTAGGTTCATCAAAATTTAAAAAATAAGAAACGCAAAAAATTTTATGTGACTTTAAGTTTGATTTTGCTAAAACTGCCATCCAGCCACACAAGATTATGAAGTTTACTATATATTGTTTATAAATAGCTAGAAGAAACTTTTGATATCAAGAAATTTATGATTTCCAATTGTTTCCATGCAACTTTTAAAAAATGGGGAAAAGTCAATTAAGTTATTGAGGGTTAAGGAAAGTACAAGAAGAATTTGTAATCACAGATCTTTGTGTTTGCAAAACTGAAAATAATGATTACTAATATATGCATGCCCTGAATCACAAGAATATTTTTCCTTTTAGCAGTAATATAAACACCAAAAAGCATCAAAAAGAGTGCAGTTTTTCAAATGCAAATTTATCTAATGTCTGCCTACTTTGTAGAGTTCAATTTTGATTGACATCTATTAAGGGATTCTTCACCAATTCTCAAACAACTTAGGAATATTGAACATATTAGAATAGGTTTATACTATGGCTTCACAAGCGGTGCTAATGGTAAAGAACCCACCAGCCAGATCAGGAGATGTGCTAGACACAGGTTTGATCCCTGGGTCAGGAAGCCCCCTAGAGGAGGATATGGTAACCCACTCCAGTATTCTTGCCTGGAGAATCCCATGGAGAGAGGAACCTGGTGAGCTACACTCCATAGGGTCCCAAAGAGTTGGACACGACTGAAACAACTTAGCATGCACACATGCATACTTTAGCTATACTGCTGTCTCTTATACACATCTCAGTTCAAAAATGTTAGATCTTATTATTTTGTTATTATGTGAATGTTTGTATTTTATTATGCTTTCAAAATCAACTATTAGTTACAACTGACTTTACTAGATAATTATTAATTGCTATCTATGTATATAGATATATATATATGATGTATGTATATATAATGCTTTGTGCTTTATAAATATATTCTATCTGTAGATTTATTCAGCTTTCAAAGAAATTAACTAGAATGCTTTAATTCAGAATGTAGAAAAATCTGTTTATTTTACTATTATTAATTCAAGTAGACTCAAGTTGAAATGTAGAATCAAGGTAAAATAGAAGAGAGATACTAGTTTATGACTTTCTTGCCCCCTTCAGAAACCAGATCTTCAAGCAACATAAAAATTCCTCTTCCTTGGTAGATAGAATCCTTTTAATAAACTGTGATCCATCAGACTATCAGAAAAGCAACAGATGCAGTTTGGGGAGAAAACTGAAAGGATGTTTATGAAAAGCACTATGATTTTTCCTTCAAAGAGTGTTCATAAAGAGCCTGGTAAAAGAGAGTGAAATTGTCCATTCCTGTGCGAGAACACTTTAAGAGAAGGATTTTTTGTTGTTGTTGAGCCTTGCATCTACCAAGAGCCTCCTTTTTAATGGCAGGACCAGGTCGTGTTACAAAACATATGCTGCAATTTATTGCAGTTTCCTTGTTTCACAGTGGTCTCTGATCATCTTTCACTTCTTAGGGAAAGAAAGCTTAAAGGAAAAGGGAAGCTCAGGTTTAATGAGCTGGAGCTCTCTGTAGTTTGTGTATTGTGTCAGGGCAGGGGCCAGGCAGGAGTAAATTCGAAATGGGGATAGCAGAAGGATAAAGTTTGTTGGTTTTATTCTTTTGTTAAATATTCTGCATAAAAATTTTCTTTCCTTGGTATTTAAAATTGCCCTCAGTATTCTGATCTCAACTGAAATTGAACAATAAAACTAACTTGCTGAATTGATGTAGGCAAAGTCAAAAAGGCTCCTAATTTCCCCAGGTTATTTGCCCTGCCTTTGTGCAAAAGCACGAGACAACCAGAATAAATGAATGTGCAGCTGCCTGTTTATAATGAAGAGCTCGCCACCGCTACTGCCTACTAATTACAAGCCCAGGAGCTTAATTAAGATCTAATTTTTCATTTTAGAACCATATTGCCTTAATTCTCCTGCAAAAAAGGTCAATCCATAGATACAGTCAGTAGTGGATCTGTCATCCACCTGGAATGTAGCTTTTGAGGGACGTTCAGAGAACATTTGATGGATTTACTAATTTTCTTTTTATCTCTGAGAAATAGCTTTTTTTGTTGCAGTAAAAAGTTCTCGTGTCTCCCAAAACTTCCATTCAATTCTCATTTGAACGAATAAAATGCTTTTTTGGAATGACATTTTTTTTGTGCAATCTGAAGGCATGGAAATGTGCATATAAATACAGTTAGTTGTTGACTCTTTTATCTAATTAATGACTTAGTCTAAATGGCTTGAGATGGTTACTATTTCCTGATATTCATAGCAAAAAGAAAATCCTGCAACAGACGTTAACTGCTGGGATTGTAATACAAGTGTACTATATATTGGGCTTCCCAGGCGGCTCAGTGGATAAAGAATCTGCCTGCAATGCAAGAGATGCAGGAGACATGGGTTTTATTTTTCCCTGGGTTGAAAGATTTCCTGGAGGAGGGCATGGCCACTCACTCCAGTATTCTTGCCTGGAGAATTCCATGGACAGAGGAGCCTGGTGGTTTACAACCCAGATGGTTGCAAAGAGTCAGACACGACTGAGCGACTGAGCAGAGACATGGGTATATAGAAGTGAGGGACTTCTGTTATCTATTGGACAGGCAGATCTTCTTCCTGCTTGGGGAGATTTAGTCTGAACTATTAATTAATCTAACCAAGATATCTTGGAAGGAAAATTATATACAACTCCCATCTACCTATCTGTAACTAGTGGAGGTTACCAAGATTTACTAAGAGAGCCTGTACAAGTAGTTATTGTAGCTTTAAGGTCCATGTGCAGTTTCATGCCCCAAAAGCCTTAGAGTTGCAAGTTATTTTAGTAAACACTACTAATCTACACAGGTTAGAAGTGGGGACAGGTGGGGAGCAATTGTCCCTTTTCTATCCAGATATCTAATGCTGTTTCTAATATCATATCTAATGATGTTTCAATGCAAATACAAAAACTTAGTTGAGAACAGGCTGAGTCACTTAAGCGATCTACAGAGCTTAAGAATGATGATCATAGTCTATAATTTTCATATGATCCTGTGAAAAGGGAAAATGTATTTTATGGTCAGGTCAGGGTGAGATGGCTGGATGGCATCACTGACTCAATGGATGTGAGTCTGAGTGAACTCCGGGAGATGGTGATGAACAGGGAGGCCTGGCATGCTGCGATTCATGGGGTCGCAAAGAGTCGGACACGACTGAGCGACTGAACTGAACTGAACTGAGGGTGACTTTTGGTGACTTTCCCAAATCCATCACATTAGGTTCATCAAAATTTAAAAAATAAGAAATGCAAAAAATTTTATGTGACTTTAAGTTTGATTTTGCTAAAACTGCCATCCAGCCACACAAGATTATGAAGTTTACTATATATTGTTTATAAATAGCTAGAAGAAACTTTTGATATCAAGAAATTTATGATTTCCAATTGTTTCCATGCAACTTTTAAAAAATGGGGAAAAGTCAATTAAGTTATTGAGGGTTAAGGAAAGTACAAGAAGAATTTGTAATCACAGATCTTTGTGTTTGCAAAACTGAAAATAATGATTACTAATATATGCATGCCCTGAATCACAAGAATATTTTTCCTTTTAGCAGTAATATAAACACCAAAAAGCATCAAAAAGAGTGCAGTTTTTCAAATGCAAATTTATCTAATGTCTGCCTACTTTGTAGAGTTCAATTTTGATTGACATCTATTAAGGGATTCTTCACCAATTCTCAAACAACTTAGGAATATTGAACATATTAGAATAGGTTTATACTATGGCTTCACAAGCGGTGCTAATGGTAAAGAACCCACCAGCCAGATCAGGAGATGTGCTAGACACAGGTTTGATCCCTGGGTCAGGAAGCCCCCTAGAGGAGGATATGGTAACCCACTCCAGTATTCTTGCCTGGAGAATCCCATGGAGAGAGGAACCTGGTGAGCTACACTCCATAGGGTCCCAAAGAGTTGGACACGACTGAAACAACTTAGCATGCACACATGCATACTTTAGCTATACTGCATCCACCCCCAAATCGCAATGACTTAAAACATAAAGTTTATTTTTCAGTCATTTACTATCTTATTGGGGGTTAGAACTCTCCAGGGCACTGAACTAAATGTGGTAACTCAGAGATCCAGATGGTTTAAAACTTGTAGCTCTGCTACTAACATGTGACCTTTCCTCTTACCCTCAGGGGGAGCTGGAGAATCATTAGGACTTTTTCCCACCTCAGATAAGAAATGACACAATGCTTCAGGTTACCTCTCATTAATTGGGATTAGCTACATGGTCCCTTCTCCCTACGAAGGGACTGGAAAATGAGGGGATGGGGCAGATACAATGTTAGTTGAGCATCAGCGTCTTTGTTAAATGAAATTATTTGACATTTTAAGAGCCAGTTCTGAGAAACAGCATCAGTTCAGTTCAGTTCAGTCGCTCAGTCGTGTCCGACTCTTTGCGACCCCATGAATCGCAGCACGCCAGGCCTCCCTGTTCATCACCATCTCCCGGAGTTCACTCAGACTCACATCCATCGAGTCCGTGATGCCATCCAGCCATCTCATCCTCGGTCGTCCCCTTCTCCTCCTGCCCCCAATCCCTCCCAGCATCAGAGTCTTTTCCAATGAGTCAACTCTTCGCGTGAGGTGGCCAAAGTACTGGAGTTTCAGCTTTAGCATCATTCCTTCCAAAGAAATCCCAGGGTTGATCTCCTTCAGAATGGACTGGTTGGATCTCCTTGCAGTCCAAGGGACTCTCAAGAGTCAAGCATCAGAGTCTTTTCCAATGAGTCAACTCTTCGCGTGAGGTGGCCAAAGTACTGGAGTTTCAGCTTTAGCATCATTAATAGGCTTCAATTGTTTCCAACCAAGAACTCTATTGCTGCTTCTGCTAAGTCGTTTCCGTCGTGTCCAACTCTTTGCAACCCTATGGACAGCAGCCCACCAGGCTTCTTTGTCCATGGGATTCTCCAGGCAAGAATACTGGAGTGGGTTGCCATTCCCTTCTCAGGGGATTTTCCTAACCCAGGGATCAAATTCACATCTCTTAGGTCGCTTGCATTGGCAGGTGGGTTCTTTACCAACAGCACCACCTGGGAAGCCCAAGAACCCTATTGATACAGGGTAATATAAGGGAATCTAATCACTGCTTCTTGAACTACTAGTTTTCCAGAAGTTACCCACATGGCCCTGAACCCTACAGATGTTTATAACATGGCAATGTAACTACAAACTCTTCTCCAGGTCCTAATCCCTCGCTTGGAAAAATTCAACTCTGAGCAAGTTTCTATTTTCTTTTCTCCCATTGTGAGAATTCTGGATGCAGCACACATGAGTAGTGAGTCACATTAAGCCAAGATTTAAGGAGTAAAAGTTAATTTCCTTGTCTGAAGAATGGGAATAAAAATAGTGTACAGTTTCACTCGGAGGTCAAAATAGGGCAAAGTTAAAGTGCATGAAGCAAGCTGTTGAAATACTAAAATTTAGTATTCCATTTTTGACTAATAGATAAACCTAAACCCACTATCATATTTGGTCTTTGAATGCAGTACAAGTGTACCACATCCAAAATTATCTCTAAACATTTTTGTCTGACATCTTTTCTGCGGGTGGGGAAATAAAGTGTTTTGATCTGAAAGATCTTTTCTTGGTAACTGAATTGAGGGTGGGATAGGAAAAGCAATCCAAACCTCATTTTTCAGCCTTCTGCTGTACTATATAAGTGTGTCAAGCTGCATTTCAGATTAGGAGTCCAAGGAAAAGGTTACCATGGATCAGCCAAGGTGCTAACGTAAATGTCACCAAAGGAGTCAAATCGGGAGGATGCAATATCCACTAAGCCAGTAATTTTCAAATTAGAAACCATCTGCCTCACGTCCACATTCCCTCATGATCACTCCCAGACTCCTTATTGTCTCTCCTAGTCATTCATATGTGACGACTGGCTCCTGACTGAAAGGAAATATGGGACAGTTGGAAAAAACATGGGGTTCAGAATCAAACAGACGTAGGTTTGAAGAGTGCTTCTTCTGCTATGAGCTCTATTATGATCTTCAGCAATTCCTTTAACCCTCTACAAGTCTTAGCTTCTTCTTCTATAAAATGCATACATAAAATTATATAGAATGCCTGGCACAGTGCTTGCTATATAGTTAGTGAAAACAGTTGACCCCATTCAGATAGGGTAATTGAGGAGGCTTAAGGAATACCAAGATGCATTCATTTATACAAGACACATTTATTATCTATTCACCATGTGTAAGATTTTACAGATAGATACATATAGATAGATTTACGTATACACACATGCATACACACAAAGATAAATTAAATGAAGAATATGACCTCAATAAAAGCTGATAATTGAAACACTGTCTAGAGTTTATACTCATCAGAAATATATTTGATACAAGCCCTGCTTTTCCCCATCTCCTCAGAAAAAAAAATCTCTATACAAGCCCCCACACTCCCCAAATAAACACTTGAATTCCTCTCCTAAAAATCCAATGATGGCTATTTTCTATTTGCTCTACATGATTGAGCCTAATAATTCCCTTATTTACATTATGGATTCTTATACATCCCCTCGCCACCCCAAGGAGTACCAGGAACATGCTAGTAATGTTTAACAACTGGCTCTCTGCAGGGAGAATAGCCCTAACTTGCACTGTTTGCCAATTCATGTGGTGTAAATAATACCACCATGGCTGATTTTAAGCTGCCAACATGGTATCACTGAACACATAGCTGGGAAGAGATACACAGTCAGTTTCACAAGCTGAAGAGCTGGCAGCAATACACCACAGTGGCCCCATGTAAAGTCAACTGTGCCTGCTATACCCAGCTCTGCTCTACCAAATGTAGTCATTTGGTTCTATGTCTATCCCATATGATTTCAATAAACTGAAACCTCCTTGATGGCAGGAGTACTTTACTGTACTTTACTGTACTGTACTGTATCAGTACTTTACTGTTACATGGGCTTCCCTGGTGGCTCAGAGGTTAAAAAGTGTCTGCCTGGAATGCGGGAGACCCGGGTTCGATCCCTGGATCAGGAAGATCCCCTGGAGAAGGAAATTGCAACCCACTCCAGTACTCTTGCCTGGAGAATCCCATAGAGGGGGGAGCCTGGTAGGCTACAGTCCATGGGGTCACAAAGAGTCAGACTTGACTGAGCGACTTCACTTTCTCTTTACTGTTACAGCTCCAGCACTTGACACACTTCCTGGCCCAGGGAAGGTCCTCAGTGAATGCTTTGTGAGCAAGTGATGTCATGGGAAGCTTTTCATCCTCTTTGGCACTCATGCCCTCTTGGGGAGATAATAAACTGGTCTTACTAAGTTAATCAGGTTTGTCTTCAACTTCCCAAACACCTCTTTAGCTTCTCAGCATCCTTTCTCTCTCTTCCCCTTTCTGATCATGAAGTATAAGCAGGAAAAATTCTAGAAGCAATCATCTGTACCTCAAAAGTAATTGTCTTGTTTTCACAAGCATGTCATGGCTTAGCACTTCCTGAGCAATGATTCCCTGACCTTAGTTAAGGTAATTTTAATGACAACAAGGAGGAGTAAAAATGTGACAACAGTCACTTACTTTGTATGTATGAGAAAACAGCTTTGTAGAAATCTGTCTCCTGAAAATGACATTTCAGTATTTGCAAATACTCTCAGGTATCAAAAGCTTATGGCATTTTAAAATCTATGTGGTTTAACCTGAACTAAGCACACTGATCATTCACTAAATTCACTTGTCTGTCCTGAAACACACAAGTCCAGTAAGTCATCAGTTCAACACACTCCCTTTTTTAAAGGCTTGGTATCTACCAACTACCAAAGGGTCTTGAAACTCCCGTTTTAACCATCTCTTCCACAAACCCAAACTATCCTCAAGCATGTATCCTTTCACTCAAGTACTATGTCTCTGACAAAAATCAAATCAGATATTAAGTGCTAAAAGATATCATTTTTTAAAGGAACACTGGTAATAATAACAACAAAGATGATTAGCATTCTAACCACTTACATATGCCAGTCATCAAGGGAACTATTTTATGTAAATTTATCCCTTTACTACCTTCCATAGAGCAAGGGAACCACTGATGATGTAAACAAATGCTACTTAAATTTCTCTGTAACTTTCAGTGGTTTTTTTTTTTTT
>SJYT01054419.1:0-156670 GCA_006410635.1 Cephalophus harveyi
GTCCGTGATGCCATCCAGCCATCTCATCCTCGGTCGTCCCCTTCTCCTCCTGCCCCCAATCCCTCCCAGCATCAGAGTCTTTTCCAATGAGTCAACTCTTCGCATGAGGTGGCCAAAGTACACACATTGGCAAATTAAGGACTCGGAGAAGGAATCAGTTTAACTTTGTTTCACTTGGCATTTCCCAAATATATGTTCATAGTATGCACACTTTAGGAAACATTGAAGCTTACAATTTCAATTGCACGTATTATTGAATATCATTATCTTCCTCTTAAGCACAGCTTCTCTTTTTTACCAGCCTTATCTGAGACATTGTTGACTTGTAATACTACATAAGTTAAAGGTGTACAGTGTGTTGATTTGATATACTTATATATTGTCAATCACCACCATAGTGTTAGCTAACACCTCCATCATACCACATGATTACTGTTCCGATTTTGTGGTTACAGCCTTTAGGATCTACTCTTTTATAACATTGTGTAATTAACTGTAGTTACCAGGCTGAATGTTAGCTCCTCAGAACTTATTCATCTTGTAATAGGAAGTTTGTATTTTTTGACACATTTTCTTAACTTTGGCTGACTTATCATTGCTATATTGATTGTATGTCATTATATAATGCGTGATATCCTCTATTCCGGCAGACGCTTTAACCTCTGAGCCACTGGGGAAGCCCTAATACTATACATTAGATACATATATCACAAATTTTCTGAGCCATAGTTCCTTGGTCTCTGAAGTCACATTTTGAATAAACGGAAGACATGAAATGGGCTAGGAGGTCCCCAGTCTTCTCTTTTAGAAAGATAGGTAAAAGGATCATGGCTTCCAAAAGAGTTCCAAGCCCTAATGCTTGGAATCTGTTACTGTTACTTTATATGGCAAAAGGGACTTTACAGGTATGTTTAAGTGAAGGAGCTAAAGATGGATAAATTATTTTGGATTATCCAAGCGGCCTTAAGCTGATCACTTGAGTTCTTAGTAGTAGAGCAATTTCCCTGGGGCAAGACAAGGGAGAGATGGTAGCATCAGAAGGACCACTGTTAACGGAGACGATGGGGGAAGGGACCACAAGCCTGGGAAAGTGGCAGCCTCTAGAAGTGAGAAAAGGCCTCTGGAAACGAATACAGCTCTGCTGATACTTCAGTTTTATCCCAGTAAGACCTGTGTCGGACTTCTGACTTGTAGAATTGTGAGATAATATATTTGTAAAGTGTAAGTCTCCTGAAAAGGCATACTTGAGGTGGAAGCAACAGGAGAAAGTCTTTTACAACTTTATCCCAATCAGAATTAGAACACATGTAGAATAATATATGTTGTGTTAATATTAAATCATAGTAATTAAAAAATATTTGGGTAGATGATAAGACCTGGCTTAAATGGTAAAGAATCTGCATGCAATGCAGAAGTTGGGAAGATCCCCTGGAAAAGGGAATAGCTACCCACTCCAGTATTCTCGCCTAGAGAATCCCATGGGCAGAGGAGCCTCGTGGGCTACAATCCACGGTGTCGCAAAGAATCGGACACAGCTGAGTGACTTTCACTCACTCATTCACAAGACCTAAAACACAGTTGACTTTTTTTTTAATTTTTACTTTATTTTACTTTACAATACTGTATTGGTTTTGCCATACATCAACATGAATCTGCCACGGGTGTACATGAGTTCTCAATCCTGAACCCCCGTCCCACCTCCCTCCCCATACCATCTCTTTGGGTCATCCCAGTGCACTAGCCCCAAGCATCCTGTATCCTGCATTGAACCTAGACTGGTGATTCATTTCTTACATGATATTAAACATGTTTAAATGCCATTCTCCCAAATCATCCCACCCTCTCCCACTCCCACATGGTCCAAAAGTCTGTTCTATACATCTGTGTCTCTTTTGTTGTCTCGTATACAGGGTTATCATTACCATCTTTCTAAATTCACTCACTCATTCATAAGACCTAAAACACAATTGACTTTGATCACACATGAATATAAAACAATTTGTAAATAACAGAATGAAGAACTCTTCCATTTAAGAGTTTTAAAGGAAAGCAATTCCTTGTTCATCTAAATGTATCTGCTATGGCAACAGGAATTTTGAATCTGTGAAGGACTGATATTAAGTGACAGGTTCTCTGGGTCAACTCTGTAAATGTAAGACATTTGATGGAAATATAAGATTCTCATCACTCAGTCATGTAATTCAGTGAGACATCTTTATTCTAACCTGAACTTCTTTTTAGAAAACTTGAATCATGAATAAAAATATTGGCAAGAGATTGTGATTTGTTGAACTTATGAGACAATTGTTTTGGAGATTAACATCATATATATTAAATCTATCGATTGGAGATCTGATTTTATAGCAAGTGTATTTTGATTAAAAAATGAGAAAAAATCTTTCTCTTTGCTTTCTTTTGGCATACACTAACTTTTTTTTCTTTTAGAGATGCTATATAAAAAGCTTTATCACTACCAGAAAATAAGAGTTACTAATTATCCAGAATTTGTTCAGTGACTTTTGAGTTAAAAGTAAGTTCCCCCTGCACCTTGAAGGAGAAAAATCATTTTCCAGTTTGGGTCACTGTTACTAATGTGATTCTTAGAGATCTAAATGGAAGAATTCTTTCGCATAGATGCATAGCAATCTATTCAGAAAACATAAAAGCAGTAAAGAATACATGCCCCACATTTAAACTTAGGGAAGTCCAGTGACGTCTAAAAGTTGCTTTGGCTATACGTGTACTGAGAAGGGGGGCTTCTCTGGTGGGTCAGACGGTAAAGAATCTGCCTGCAATGCAGAAGACACAGGTTCCATTCCTAAGTCAGAAGATCTCCTGGAGAAGGGAATGCCAACCCACTCCAGTATTCTTGCCTGGAGAATTCCATGGGTAGAGGAGCCTGGTGGGCTATAGTCCATGGGGTCTCAAAGAGTACTGAGAAGGATAGATGGATGCCCAAGGGCGGGGACAGGTATCATTGTCAAAGTCCTCCCTGCAGTTGTGGGGAGAACATGTCTGGGAGTAATAATACTAAGCTATATTTAGAATAATCTGGAATCTTCCAATTGGATGAATTTTTGTTCAAATAAACCAGATTTGGATGTTATTAGTTATGACACCAACTGAATCTTTGGTTTGCCTCAATCTTCATGGATGTTACTAATTGCATTTCACTGCTGTCACTGTGTGCCCATGTGTGTGATGTTTGAGTAACATCAGATGGTAGGGTTTGTGGAGTAACCAGACAGCCACACCGGAAGCAGCAGATTGTCCTCCTACTCTTTCTCCTGTGCTTAGCTTTAATATTTTAGGAGTCTGCTCCTGCCAAAAAGCCAGATCTCTTAATAACTGGTATGAAGAATGACACTCGAATTAGTAAAACATGTAAGAGCTTAGACAATAAGAAAGGAAAGGCCTAAACTCTCAGTTGTTGAATTCGTTATAAAACAAATTCCTAGGAATTTAATGAATACAATTTCTGTGGGCCTCACATTTGGAAACAATGAGGTGGAAAATATGAAACAACGTGTAACAGTATTGCAACACAAAGAATCAGATCTAGAAGAGTTTATTTTGGGCAGGAAATATTTTCCCATCTTAGGTTCCTGTTTAGACTTACGACCACTAGCTGGCATGCGAATTCTAGTTAAACTTGGAAACTGTTTATTTTTGCCATTTTTGTCTGGGACCTTCCTCAATTTTTTAAGATTGTCAATAAAAAGGTGGACCAGTAGCTGGGCACAATTTTTGTTCCATGATTCATTAAGCCTTCACAGAAATATAAAAAAATGAGTGCAAATTAAAGGAGACAGTCTGAGACCTGCCATTCTTGATTTTTCCAGGTTTTCAGATTCTCATTTAGAATTCACAGGAGTACTTTTCTATGACAGGCATACCCATAAGCAGACATTTTTAAAAGGGATAATCAGAACCCCCTGAATTGTCTGTGGTTCAGGAGTC
The DNA here is from genome assembly GCA_006410635.1 of Cephalophus harveyi. Lineage (NCBI taxonomy): Eukaryota > Metazoa > Chordata > Mammalia > Artiodactyla > Bovidae > Cephalophus > Cephalophus harveyi. Next base: position 3,961 of record SJYT01054419.1, read on the forward strand.
TTCACTGGCCTGTCAAATTGGCAGAAGTCTCCTCTAAGGACCTCAGAATTTATCCCAGCTGGCACTGCTGATTTGACCAGATTTTGTTTCAGCCAGTCATTGGCTGGGCCTCATAAAGGCCTGTTTTCATAGTTAACTGTCAGCACTGGGCTCTTCCCAATTAAAATCAGACTAATGCCACTTCCAGCAGCTTGGCAAACTACCCCTTGAGTTTACCATCTGTCGCTTCTGCTGTTTTTAACAGATAAACCCCCACATCTCAGGCTTAACCCAATAAGAAGTGTTGTTTCTTGCCCATGTCATCCTAAACAGGTGTTCTAATTGGCAGGCAGCATCTCCCCAGCAGTGGTGCTTCATGAATCGGCAACATGTGGTTTCCAAGTTGGCTGTCCTTGCTGGAAGGGGTAAGAGAATGAAGGATTCATGGCGGAGGTTTTTTATGGGTCAGTGTTTTTATAGAAACTGGTGTGCCTCCCCTCTACTCATGTACCATTGACCCCAACTCTGTTGCAGTTACGGAGAAGGCAATGGCACCCCACTCCAGTACTCTTGCCTGAAAATTCCCATGGACGGAGGAGCCTGGTAGGCTGCAGCCCATGGGGTCACTAAGAGTCAGGCACGACTGAGTGACTTCCCTTTCACTTTTCACTTTCATGCATTGGAGAAGGAAATGGCAACCCACTCCAGTACTCTTGCCTGGAGAATCCCAGAGACAGAGGAGCCTAGTGGGCTGCCGTCGATGGGGTTGCACAGAGTCGGACAAGACTGAAGCAACTTAGCTGTTGCAGTTAAGGCTGAGAAATACAGTCTATTTTTGAGCCCAAGAAGAGGGCAAATTGGGTTTGATGAATAGAGCTGTCTTTAACACACCTATGCTTGTACAATTCTTTTAATAGTATTTAAATTTTTAAAATTGCTTTTTACCTACTTGTGATTTCTCACATGTGAATTTAAAAAATTATTCCAATTTGTCTTGGAAATATCTATTATTTTATAATTTTGCTGTTCTTTTCCCAATATATACATATAAAATATGTGTGTATGTATATAATTCAAGGTTCCATATTACATAGGCCAGATCCAGAAACTTGAGACCAGGATGTATAACTTTGAGTGCACTGAATAGTTTCATTTTATTATATTTCAATCTCAAATATATAGAGAAGATGATAAAAAGGTCCATGAATCAATACTTTTGACTGATATAATCTCTAATTTAAATTCCCCACTGAGTAGTAAATATCTAGAAACCTATCTTAACCTTTAGAGCCTCAAGGGCATCTAATATTCGGATCTTTTTGTAATTTCCTTTGCTACTCCTTCCATTTTTTCTTTTAGTATTAATAATTTCTTAATCAGATTGATTCAGATTTATCATAATCACTCTGGAAATTGAGGCGTTAGAAAGAGGCATAGATAGATGAATAGATAATGGTAGAAGGCTGAGCTTTCTAAAAATTACAAAGACCAAACTCACGTCATTTTCCCCCTTTCCCCCATAGCCAATAAAGGATGGCCAATGGGAGAGCAAAATAAAAAAACAATGGCACCTTTCAGTACCTAAAGTGGTCTGGAGCTTGAATCAGAAATCTGACTACAGGGATTTACCTGGCTATCCAGTGATTAAGACATTGCGCTTCCAATGCAGGGGGCACCAGTTTGATCCTGGTCAGGGAACTAGGATCCCTTATGCCGCCTGGGGTGGGCAAAATTAGATGAATAAGGAAAAGAAAAGGAAATCTGACTACAAATGCAGCAAGAGAAGCAGGCTTATCTAGGGGTTACAACAGGCTTTGAACCATGATGATGACACCAGTATCTCTGTGTCATTGCCCGGGGCAGACAGCTGCTTCTCATGATCTCTGCCAACGAGGAGTCCAGGAGAGTAGAAAGCTGAAGTGTGCTGTCTATAAAGAAACAAACTAAAATTCAGATAAACTCAGAGAGGAATCAGCTAGTTAGCGAAAAACGCTAAAAAGCCAGAACCACCTGGTGTAGGAGAAACTACCCTCAGAGGGGCTGTCCATATTACAAATAGCAAACGAACAGATACGTCTTCCCAGGGTAGGATGAAGGGAGGTGTTTTATTGTGGCCTGATAAGGTGAGTAATATGGAAGGATTGTTTCCAGGCAGCTGCTGCCCATTAGATGAAGGTGGTGAGAGGCTCCACTGAGAGCCTTTCAGACAAAGTTATGTGAAAGTATGCGCGCACCAGAAACGCTATTGAAGATGTTAGATTGATCATGCTCCAAGTTCTGTTGTGGCTAGAATGTTTTCTGGGCAAAGGGAGGAAGGCCAGGCTTGGATTGTCCATATGTCTTAAACACTTAATGAAAAATAATATTATATTAATTCCTTTATATCCTCTGTGATTTGTCCAAGAGACTAAATATGATTCAGATTGTCTTCATGGGACTCTACTGATTAAAACAGACATTTCTTGGCCTTCTTTTTGTATTTCAATTCCTTAAATTTTTTTAAAATTTCAACTTTAAACTTATCGAAGGTAGAACCAACATTTGATCATGTACTATTTCCCAGACCTTATCTAATGCTTGATGTCTTGATATCCTCCATGCAGTCCTGCAAAGGAAATAATTGTAATAACCACATTTCACAAATGAGGAGACTGCTTTGCTTAAGGATACAGAAAATGGCAAAATTGGAAAATGTATTGCCTTTCTCAATGTGAAGGTCATTCTGTTTCTCCTAGAAGAGGTGCAAGGATCCCTGACATTGGGTTTGAACTTGGCTGAGTTTTTGGCTCTTTCTCTTACAGATAACATAGCAGCTTCTTCAGCTGTCCTCTACTTTATGCTCTTGGGGGCAACATTGCGGCCCTAGTCACTGTGTTTCTTATAATCTTGAACAAGTCGCTTCTCTTTGTCCAGTGGTAAAATGATGAGATTGGATGAGAGGATATCACAGATCTCCACCAACTTTGACAAATCTCCAGTCCAAGGACCAGGATGTGCTATTCTCTCAACCATGCTCCTTAATGCGGTATCTGTCTAGGAGCATTTTCCATTGCCAGGTAATGGCTCCTTTCACTTTTTCCCTCATTGTGGGTGACTCTTTTAAAAATTGTGGTATAGTTGCTTTACAACGTTGTGTTAGTTTCTATTGTGCAACAACATAAATCGGCCATGTGTGTGAGCATTAGTCGCTCAGTCGTACCCGACTCTTTGAGACCCCATGGACTGTAGCCCAGCCAGGCTTCTGTGCCCATGGAATTGTCCAGGTGAGAATACTGGAGTGGGTGGCCATTTCCTTCTCCAGAATCAGCCATATGTATACACACACCCCCTCCCTCTTGTGCTTCCCTCCACGCCTCCCACCCCACCCCTCTAGGTCATCACAGAGCCCTGAGCTGAGCTCTCTGTGCTATACAGCAGGTTCCCACTGGCTGTCTATTTCACATACGGGAGTGTGTAGATCATTCCCAGTCTCCCACCTCATTCCACCTCCCACTGTGTCCACACATCTGTTCCCTATGCCTGTATCTCTATTCCTGCCCTGAAAATAGGTTCATCTGTACCGTTTTTCTAGATTCCTCATATATGTGTTAATACATGATATTTGTTTTTCTCCTTCTGACTTACTTCACTCTATATGACAGACTCTAGGTCCATCCACGTCTTTACAAATGATTCAATATTGTTCCTTTTTAATGATTGAGTAATACTCTTTTTTAAAAAGGTGAAAGTGGGAAAACTTTCCTATATGAATCCACACTCAGAAAGGCTGGTGTGACAGAGAACATCAATTTCCTATTCATCAAGATGAATTCAAGCCCTGCTGTCTGTCATTTCACCCATCTGCAAGAAACATTAGGAAAAGAGCTGTCACACTTGGAAAATTCCTCCATTTTCCCAGGAAATTGAAAGTGTTTGCCTCCTTTGTAGACAGGCAGCTGACTGAAAGTGCTTATCAAAAGACTGCTGCTGAGAGTGAGAATATCTAACCATTTCAGGAAACCTGGCTGCACAACTCTGTGCGACCCCATAGACGGCAGCCCACCAGGCTCGCCCGTCCCTGGGATTCTCCAGGCAAGAACACTGGAGTGGGTTGCCATTTCCCCCTCCAATGCATGAAAGTGAAAAGTGAAAGTGAAGTCGCTCAGTCGTGACCGACTCTTAGCGACCCCGTGGACTGCAGCCCACCAGGCTCCTCCGTCCATGGGATTTTCCAGGCGAGAGTACTGGAGTGGGGTGCCATTGCCTTCTCCAATAGGTAAACTTACATCTCTCTTTATCCCTATTGACGCAGTCAGTGTTTCTATGATACTTGTATCATCCCAGGAGCAAATTATAGAAAAGCGTGGCAATTTCATTCACCCAGTTCATGGAGGCAATTCACAAACCAAATAAAACAAAAACTATTTCTTTTTCAACTGTGCTTGTGAACTTACTTTGGCAGATAAAGCACATCTTTCCTTTAGTATAAAATCACTAAAATCCTCATGTGGAGTGATCTATTTGCTCTATCATTTATTCAATATCATTAAATATTTGTTTAACCCATCAAAGGGGTTCATTACTTCTTCAATAAAACATTTCCTTACTGATAAAATGGCCCTAAATAATATGAGCTTACAGTCATTATGTGCAGTAATTAAGAAAATGCATGAAAGTGCATCCTTTCTCTGTGAAAGGTACTTGTCAGTCATCGTATAGAATTAAAAAAAAGATGATTTCATAAGGAAATAGATCAAGTCCTCAAGAAGTTGTAGTCCAATTAAAAAAAAATAATGTATGTTCATAAATTACCCAAAGTTAAAGAAGAAAGCGGCAGGTATGGAAGAGAAATTACAGGAAAAATGCCACAGGAATTTGGAGAACAAAGGATACATCTAGGAATATTATACAGTATTTTGCAGAAGGCAGTTGAACTCAGCTTTTAAGGATGAATAGGATTTGGACATATACAAATGAAGGAGATAAACTTCCCTGATGGTCCAGTGGTTAAGACCCCATGCTTCCAATGCAAGGGGAATAGGTTTGATCCCTGGTAAGGGAACTAAAATCTCACATGCTGTGTGGTGCAGCCAAGCAAACAAACAAAAAATGGAGAAGAGAGAATGAAGATACTTCCTGAAGATGCGGCATGAGATTAGAACTAAGAAACAGGTGTCCCAGGGCAATAATCACTGGTTTAGTTTGGTTGAGGAATGTAGTTTATGGAGCGGGGAATGGTAAATAAGGTTGGGAATGTAAGTATGACTAGACGGAAGATGAGTCTGAGTGCTTTTATTCTGTAGACTAGGATTTAGGCTAATAGAATAGAGAGGTTATGAGATGGAGTGGATGTGTAATGAAAGAGGACAGAAAATTCAATGAGGGGCATATGGGATTTGAGATGCACCAAGAGCCTTCCTGTTGAGTTGCTAGGCAGGACTGAGAACGGGGTCACTGAGGAGAGGCAGCGAGTGTGCTGTATGTAGCTCTCTTAGCTGTGCCTTTATTGCAAGCCACGCCCGATAGAATTCAGCAGAACAGAACCACCTCCTAAGACTTTTGCAAGCCAAGAGCCTCAGCAATCTCATCACTTACCCCAGTTCCTAGCCACTGAAGGAAGCAGAGGTGACACAGAAGTGAGAGTGAGTTTATTCAAATGTTAAAGTGAACTCTGAAAACGCTCTGCTGAAGGGGTTGAGGACTAAGGGGTGCTATGAAAAATAGAAAAGTGAAGCTGTTAGTCACTCAGCTGTGTCGGACTCTTTGCGACCCCGTTATCTGTGGTCCGCCAGGCTCCTCTGTCCGTGGACTTCTCCAGGCAAGAATTCTGGAGTGGGTAGCCATTCTTTTCGCCAGGGGATCTTCCTGAACCCAGGTCCCTCGCATTGCAGGCAAATTCTTCACCGTCTGAGCTATCAGGGGAAGCCCAAGATTTTTGGGTTCAGTTTACAGTGTATTCATGATGGTCTAGGGTGAAGGAAACTTAATAAGCCCTCAAAAAATTAAGTAAAATAAGTTATCAATAAGGACAAGAAATAGAGCAAATAGTATATCTTAACTGCCCAGGTCCTGAGAATAACTGCAAGATAAAAACAATGACTGATATGTAAATGGCAGGAAAATCCAAAGGAAAAACGAAGTGCTAACAAGTTGTTCGTTTTTATACTTTAATGTGGTGAGTTGCCATTCACATCAAAGGGTTTTCTGATTTGAGGATCAAAAGGGGATTTCTGGCAGCAAAAGTGACTGAAATAGAAAATTCAAGGTAAGCAGTGAAAACCCCATTACCATGTCAGGGAGCCTTATCTGTAATTTATTTTCTGCAGCTTGATTTTGTTGATGGAGACTGGTTACAAAGATTAGGAGCCATAGAGATAAGAGAAATTGATAGACAGAAAAGGTAACTTGAAAACAGCAAAGGATATAGCCAACATGGCAGAATAATATCTAAAAACCCTATCATGCTGAAAATATCAAATAAAAGACTCCCTGCCATAAAACCTCAGAAAATTCCTCTGTGAAGTAATATAGGGAGAATATTATTGCAAGGGCTGATTTTCTTCATGGGCTTTGGACACATTTATTGTGTGTGTTAGTTGCTCAGTCATATCCAACTCTGTGAACCCATGGACTGTAGCCGACCAGGCTCCTCTGTCCGTGGGATTCTCCAGGCAAGAATACTGGAGTGGGTTACCATTCCCTTCTCCAGGGTCTCCTGCATTGCAGGCAGATTTTCTACCATCTGAACTATTTAGTAATATAATACAAATCAGATACCTCTGTCATTATTTCTTATAGCTTTGTGTCTGAAGGAGGACTGCCTGAAAAACATGAGGGCTTAGGCAATACACTTACAGTGAATACTCCAGAAAGTCAGAAAGTAATTCGTTTCTCACTATTTAGGGTCTGAAATCAGGGGACCTGGCTGACACCGACCTTTGAGTTGATCCTGTAAGTAAATAAAAAGTAGGAACCAAGGCTAGAAAAATCTGCAGAAGCTTTGAAATCCAGGTTTAAAACGTTTGACTTATTAAAAAAAAAAAGAAGTAATAGGCCCCAAATAGTCACTTGTGCTCAGCCCCACAACAGCAAAGCAAAGCTTAATACTTAATCTAATTGCAGTTTCAGCCTCTTTCAGGCTTGAAAATTTAAATCAGTCACCCTGGAATTTCGTAATCAATCCTAGTGAAGTCATCTTCAGGTGAAAGGGCCCCCTTACCCTTCCCTCAGAGGAAGGTAACATCACCAGAAATAATCTTCCCTTTTGTTTTTGATTTCCTCGTCTCATCCCTTTTGCCTTTAAAAGCCTTCCATTTAAACAGCTTCTCAGAGTGTCTTTCTGGGGCTTCCCTGGTGGCTCAGTGGTAAAGAATCTGCCTGCAATGCAGGAGATGTGGGTTTGATCCCTGGATGGGAGAGATCCCCTCGAGAAGGAAAAGGCAACCCACTCCAGTATTCTTGCCAGGAGAATCCCATGGACAGAGGGCTACAGTCCATAGGGCCTCAGAGTTGGACACAACTTAGGGACTAAACCACCACCACCACAGAGTGCCTTTCTATTAATAGTTGCAGCTGGGATGCCGACCAATTCATGAGTCGATGGATAAAGGTGATTGGATCTTCAAAATTTACTTAGTTGAAATGTGTTTTTTTTTTTTTTTTTTTTTTTTTCACAGATTACATCCTTCTGGAAAAAAAGAAATAGGTACTTATGTGAAGTTTGGCAGGGAGGGTGCTAGGCAGTAATACGACCAAATCTGTATTTTATGCAAAATTGTCTGTCAAGTGTCAAAGAAGCTGAAATAAGGAGAGATTTAGGCCAGGAAGAATCAGAGAATCCAAGAACTATTTCTCAAGTGTAATAATACAGGTAGAGTGAAAAAAAATCACTATTATATCTTTTAAAACACAATCTTTAAGAGTTTGTTTAGTGAACATCAAAGTTTTTTTTTTTATTCTTTACATGAGAGTTTGCTCTAAATATTAAAGAATAATGTGATTGAATGCAATATTCTTAGTTGTCAAATATTAGGCTTATCAATCTTTCATGTGTCTTAACTTCTCTTAAATATTTTTTTCTTTTATTTTCTAGACTGCATTCTGGGTAAGCCTCTTAGTACCATTTTCTAGATTCACTAATTAGCTCTTTTAGAATCCAAGTCAGAATGTATCCCAGCTCTTGCAGTTTTAAAATTTAGATGATTGATATAAGTTTGTTGTTCAAGTTGTCTTACTGATTCTTTTTTTTTTTAATTTAAATTTTATTTTTTTACTTTATAATACTGTATTGGTTTTGCCATACATTGACATGAATCCACCACAGGTGTACATGAGTACCCAACCCTGAACGCCCCTCCCACCACCCTCCTCATATCATGTCTCACATGACTTTGTTTTATTTCTGTTTATGTTGTTTCAAAACTTTGGTCTTTTCAACATGGCAGTTATGTCTTGGTTTATTTCCTTAAACATAAATTATTTTAAAGTTTTTATCAAACTGTTTAATGAAATGAATTTCACATTGAGTATTTTGATTATTGATTGCACTGGCTTCCTTCCTTTCTTTTTTTTTACAATATTTATTTTTGGGGGACTGTGCTGGGTCTTCATTGTGGTACATGGGCTTCTCATTGTGGTGACCTCTTGTTGCAAGCTCTAGGTGCTCCGGCTTCAGTAGTTGTGGCTCAGGGGCTCACTGCTGCGAGGCATGTTGGATCTTCCTGGACCAGGGATCAAACCCACGTCTGCTGCACCAGCTGCCAGACTCCCAACCACTGAACCACCAGGGAAGTCCCTCAATGGCTTTTTAAACATTAGAATTCTTCAAGTGTTTATAGTATTGCCCTGCAGACCTCTGTTTCCCTCTCTCTGTCTGTCAGAGACACAAAGACACAAACACACACCCACACACAAAATATCTTTAGAGTCTGGAATCTCAAAAACAAATAAAAGAAAGAAGATGCATCAGTTCAGTTCAGTTCAGTTTAGTCGCTCAGTTGTGTCTGACTCTTTGCGACCCTATGAATTGCAGCACGCCAGGCCTCCCTGTCCATCACCAACTCCAACTGTTTCCACTGTTTCCCCATCTATTTCCCATGAAGTGATGGGACCGGATGCCATGATCTTCGTTTTCTGAATGTTGAGCTTTAAGCCAACTTTTTCACTCTCCTCTTTCACTTTCATCAAGAGGCTTTTTAGTTCTTCTTCACTTTCTGCCATAAGGGTGGTGTCATCTGCATATCTGTGGTTATTGATATTTCTCCCGGCAATCTTGATTCCAGCTTGTGTTTCTTCCAGTCCAGTGTTTCTCATGATGTACTCTGCATAGAAGTTAAATAAGCAGAGTGACAATATACAGCCTTGACATACTCCTTTTCCTATTTGGAACCAGTCTGTTTTAGGAGTTACCAATTAGGAGGACAAGTCCTCTTACAAGGACAGACAGCTTAGTAACCTTAGATGTCTTTCTCACTATTATAGTTCTGGGAAGTATGCAAAATTAATATTTTATCAGCATCTTATATAGGATTTGTCACATATGTATTAAATACATATTTGTTGAATTCATTTCTTAACAACCATGCTAAAGATAACTGTAAAACCATTCAAAATCATACCTACAAAAGGAAACTGAAGCCCTATAGCTATAGAGGCTTCTAAAAGCATTGGAAGGAAAAATAAAAAGTAGTAAAAGGTTACTGAAACTATTAATCCAGGCCTGAAACTCCTATGTACTATCTTTAGAAAGTAATGGACTAGAGCAAATGGAGTCAGGATGTCTCATTATCATAAAGTCTGGGAATGTGAATCCCACAGAGAAAAGGTTGACAGCTAGGGAAGAAATGAGCAGAAAGAATTAAGAAGGAAATGCTAGAGGGTTTAACATGAGGAGGGGTTTACAAAAGATAAGATTTGTTAATTGAAAATAAGAAGCGCTAATATTAATAAAAAAAAATGGAACTGACTGAATGCCCATATGAGATGTTATCCAAGGTCTGGAGAGATTTAGGAAAGGAGACATCGTAGTAAGAACCAAAATACATTATATTTGTACAGTAAATTGCTCTTTGGTTTAGGAAGCTTTTCTATAGACTTTATTTTATGTGAACTTTATAAGTACTCCATGAAGTAGAATAATTATTATATAGGTTCAGGGATAGTAATATTACCGAGCAGCTTTTCTTTTCTTTCTTTTCTTCTTTTTTTTTTTTTTTTTTTTGCCACACAGCAGAGTTTATGGGATCTTAGTTCCCGAACCAGGGATTGAACCCGCACCCTCAGCAGTGAAAGTGTGGAAGACTGTCAGGGAGGTCCCGAGCAGTTTCTTTTTGCTAAAAATTTCACCTGTTTATACAGTTTACTGGAGAAGGCAATGGCACCCCACTCAAGTACTCTTGCCTGGAAAATCCCATGGACGGAGGAGCCTGGTAGGCTGCAGTCCATGGGGTTGCTAAGAGTCGGACACGACTGAGTGACTTCACTTTGACTTTTCATTTTCATGCATTGGAGAAGGAAATGGCAACCCACTCCAGTATTCTTGCATGGAGAATCCCAGGGATGGGGAAGCCTGGTGGGCTGCCGTCTATGGGGTTGCACAGAGTTGGACATGACTGAGTGACTTCACTTTGACTTTTCACTTTCATACATTGGAGAAGGAAATGGCAACCCACTCCAGTGTTCTTGCCTAGAGAATCCCAGGGACGGGGGAGTCTGGTGGGCTGCCGTCTATGGGGTCGCACAGAGTTGGACACAACTGAAGCGACTTAGCAGCAGCAGCAACAGTATACGGTTTACTTGGAGTTAGAAAACCTGGGTTCAAATTTCAGCTCTTCTACTTACAAGCTAGGAGGCCTTGAGCAAGTTACTTAACATCTCTGTTCTCAGTTTCTTTACATATAAGATGATCTAATAAAAGTTTTTATTGAAGGGATTGCTATGAAGTTTCAATGACTTAAGACATTTAAAATACTTACAACAGAGTCTGGCACACAGCAAGGACCTTCTCAATGTTATATATAATAATAATCACTTTCTTCTCTGAAGGAGAGATTGAGGTTCTGAGGCGTTGAGTTTTTGATCAGGGTCATGTGATTAGTCATGTTAAAAGTTCAAAGTTAGAGTCTCACTCCAGATTCTCTGCTTTTCTAGAAACATTGCATATTGCTCCAGTCATTGTTTATGGAGATATTGAGACAGAATATTAATGTAAAAATGGAAGAATGTATATGTATAAAACCAAGCTGGAAACATCCATTGGGAGAAGAGTCTTCAGGTAAAGTGAGTACTTAAGTAAATGTAGGTAAGGAAGCTTGGAAGAGCTGTTTTAACTTTGGGTCCATAGGGTCTGGTACAGTGCATGACACCCCCAACATGAAACTGAATTACTTTTTGATTATCTAATAACCACTCTCCAATAAAAAGCAAAGCTCCAAATGGCCTTTGGGAAACCGTCTGTAACCTACTCTTAGTCATGATATTTGGGTGAGAATGACTCCTAATCACCTCCTAGCTCCAGGGGTGGATGGTCATGATTTGATTCATCTTCTCAATATCCTATCTCCCTGTCACAGCAAATGGCCATAAATGGCCATGTCAATCAATTCAAACTAAAATAAACCAAGGAGAAGTTTGCTGGAATTTTGCAGGAGGAATTTGCTGGAATTTCTTCTCGGAATTACTGGTAGGAGCACTTACATTTTTCTTGGGTGAGGCCCTGTGAGGATGTGAGGGCTGGCACTGCTGCAGCCATTTTGCTATTATTAGAGAAACTGAAAGAGAAGAATGGGGGAAGAAAAATCTTTGGTGACATCAGCTGTTTATTGTGTGAGCTTATAAATAAACTGAGTATTGTCTGGAGCCAGTCTTACTTCTGGACTTTTCAGTTATGCAGCTCCTGTATCTTTTTAAATAAAGAGTATGTGTTTTTTTCTTTTTGTCACTTGTAACACAAAAAGTTCTGATACGGTAAGTTTTCAATAAATAGTTATGAAAAAGAATTTGCAGTTTTTAAATAAGATTGGCACACAACCCTAATATATAAAAAACTATTAAAAACAGCTTAGAAGAGACTTCCCTGGCAGTAAAGTGGATAGGAATCCACTTGCCAGTGCAGGGGACATGGGTTCGATCCCTGGTCTGAGAGGATTCCACATGCCACAGAGTGACAAGCCTGAGCCCCACCACTAGAGAGTCCATGTGCCACAGATCCCTCCTGCTGCAACAAAGATCCTGCGTGCTGCAACAGAGATCCACCCAGCCAAATTAATCACCTAATTAAAAAGATAAAATAAATGAAAGTTAATTAATTAAAAAAAGATTATATGGACAAGGTTATTTATTGCCCTGGTTGAATTTGAACAATAAGATAGCTACTCAATAGAGTATTCTGCAGCTGAAGAAAATAATGAAGAATATCTCTATATCTTAATATATCTAATATGTTAAGTGGAAAGGAAAAGTAGAGAAAAATGTATATAGTAGGCAAACAATTGACTAAGAAGGAGATTATATGAATACATATATTTGTTTATATTTTTAAAAAATGGAGGATAAACCTTATAATTTTTGAAAAAATAGTCACCGAAGGAGGAGGAAGTGTGATGGGGGCAGATATTGAAGCTCAACTTCCTTGACTATACCTTTGATTGAGGATTCGTTAAATATTTTACATAACTGTAAATTAAATTAAATTAAAAAGCAGGTCCTAAAAACAAAAAGGGAAATAAAATACCTCTATTGGTTACATACCCACATAAAGTGATTTACAAGTGACTTTAAAACAGTCATTTGACTGTACATTCTAAGGACAAAAACAAAGTGCAAACTTTGTCATCAGAATGTCTGAAATCTAGTTGATGTTAGTATCATTAAAATAAGAAATTAAGACTTCCATTTCTGGGGACTTGTCTGGTGGTCCGGAGGTTAAGACTTCACCTTCCAATGCAGGGGGTAAGGATTCAATCCTTGATCTGCAAGCTAAGATCCCACATGCCTCATGGCCAAAAAACCAGGACATAAAAAGCAATAGAATCCATATTGTAATAACTTCAATAAAGACTTAAAAAATATCCGCATCAAAAAAAATTCTTAAAAAAAAAAAAGACTTTCACTAATAGAAGGAATGCTGTTTGGTTGATAAGTCACGTCTGACTCTTTTGCAACGTCATGGACTGTAGCCCGCCAGGCTCCTCTGTCCATGGGATTTCCCAGGCAAGAATACTGGAGTGGGTTGCCATTTCCTTCTTCAGGGCATCTTCACAACCCAGGGATTGAACCTGAGTCTTCTGCATTGTCAGGCAGATTTTTTACCACTGAGTTACCTGGGAAGCCCGACGGAGATGTTATTTTCCCTATTTCTCCCACCTAGTACAACCCGAAGCCATAAACGTTATATATAAACAGCATAAGAAGACTCTGAGAGGTGAAGTGAAGTAGGCAGGTTGGCCATGGACCTCAGGATCCAAGGAACAACGTAGTAGTGATTTCCCTGGGTTTTCTTCTTTGCCTCATGTATCCTGGACTGAGTGTCAGAAGTGCCAACGAGGACAGCCATTTTTAAAAGCAGCAGGAAAAGCCTGGTCTCTCTAACCAAAGGCCCAGCAAAGGGGCAGCCTTGGAAGACAGACGTCTTGCAGACACCTCTCTTCAAGTCAAACATCATCCTATCCTCACGAGTCAAAGCCGAGTGAGGAGCCTAGGTGCCCACCCTTGCCTGGCAGTTTGTTACCAGTCACCCCTCATCCTGCCCCCTCCACGGTGGTGTCAGAGTTGGGCAGTCAGAGAGCTGAAACTTAACTGTCAGCAATAACAAGGACTCTGCCTGCCAGGTTGTCAGGGGAGGTCACTTGGGAAGTAGTAACTAGGCACTCCTATCCCCACAATGACAGCTCAGAATTCTATAGCCAGTGAAAATAACCTTGAGGAATAAAGGGGAAATTGAGATGCTCTCAGCTGAAGGAAAGCAAAAAGGATTTGTTGCCAGACTGACCCTCAAATAATGGCTTAAGGAAGTTCTGTAAACAGAAAATGAAAAAATAAAGAAACCTTGGAACATCAGGAAGGAAGGTAGAACAAGAGAGTAAAACTGAGTTGGTATAATTTGCTTTCCTTTTTCTCTTTAGTCTTCTGAATTATATTTAGTGACTGAGGCAAAATTAGGACAATTTCTGATATGGTTACTGTGTATGCAGAGGAGACTTTTTAGATAATTAATTATATTATAAATGGGAGCAGGTAAAGAGAGGTAAGCTTTCATTCATGCTAGTAAAATGTTAGCTGTATGCTATAATTGTTTAGTTGCTAAGTCATATCCAACTCTTTTGTGATCCCATGGACTATAGCCCACCAGGTTCTTCTGTCCATGGGATTTCCCAGGCAAGGATACTGGAGTGGGTTGTAATTCCCACCTCCAGAAGACCTTCCCAACCCAGGGACTGAACCCGCATCTCCTCCATTGGCAGGAGAATTTTTTTACTACTGAGCCACCACGGAAGCCCCAGGCTACAATAGGGTGTGGACTTCCCTGGTGGCTCAGACGGTAAAGTGTCTACAATCTGGGAGGCCTGGGTTTGATCCCTGGGTCGGGAAGATCCCCTGGAGAAGGAAATGGCAATCCACTCCAGTACTATTGCCTGGAAAATCCCATGGACAGAGGAGCTTGGTAGACTATAATCCATGGGGTTGCAAAGAGTCGGACACGACTGAGCGACTTCACTCACTCATACTGATGGACAAGAAATTAGTGGCTGCCAGGGGTCTGGGATGGCGGGAGTGGGTGTGTGTGACCTTGAATGGTAACATGAAAGAGATTTGGCTGGTGGTAGCTTCATGAGTATAAAGATGTCATAAGATAGCATAAAATTGTAGACATACATTGTGCCAATGTCAATTTCCTGTGATGATATTATGCTATAGTTTTGTAAGATAAAACCATTGGGGGATACAGGATGAAGGGTACAGGGAATTCCTCTGCACTATTTTTGCAAATTCCAGTGACTGTATAACTATATCCAAATTAAGGTAAAAAAATTAGTATTAAAGAACAATGTTTTGAAAGTTTTAAAGTAAATATATACCTAGTACAGTGATAACGAGAAGACACAAGGGCCTAATTCAGTATAAATAAATCAGGGCAACTTGACTGAGGAGGCAACATTCATAGTGAAACGCAGGACAAATGGTTGTCAGGCAAAGTTCAAAGCTGACCAGGACATTTCAGTATTATGGACTTGTAAGTACCTCCAAAGAGGAAAATGGGAGGAAAAGCACATTTGCAGAAGCCTGTGTGGTTCATTATGAATAAATAGGCTGTGTGGTTTCCTAGGAGTGTGGCAGGTCTAATGAATGAACCTGGCCACCTCCATAGACATTCCAAGGACAAATGTTTATTTGCCCATGTGTATGCTGACTTGGGCTTCCCTGATAGCTCCATTGGTAAAGAATCTGCCTGCAATGCAGGAGACCCTGGTTTGATTCCTGGTTCGGGAAGATCTGCTGGAGAGGGGATAGGCTATCCACTCCAGTATTCTTGGGCTTCCCTGGCTGGTAAAGAATCTGCCTGCAATGCGGGAGACTTGGTGCCAATCCCTGGGTTAGGAAGACCCCTGGAGAGGGGAATGGCTACCCTCTCCAGTATCCTGGCCTGAAAAATTCCATGGACTGTATAGTCCATGGGGTCGCAAAGAGTTGGAAATGACTGAGTGACTTTCACTTCGACTTTCATGCTGATTTGGGCTTCCCAGGTGGTGCTAGTGGTAAAGAACTGCCTGCTAATGCAGGAGAGGTAAGAGACGTGGGTTCAATCCCTGGGCTGGGAAGATCCCCTGGAGAAGGAAATGGCATCCCACTTCAGTATTCTCGCCTGGAGATTACCAAGGAGAGAACAGCCTGGCAGGCTGCAGTCCATAGGCTCGCACAGTCATATAGGGCTGAGTCAGACAGGACTTTAGCACAAATGCATGCTGACTTCTGTCTTTCTCAGTTCAGTTCAGTCATTCAGTGATGTCCAACCCTTTTTGACACTGTGGACTGCAGCATACCAGGCCTCTCTGTCCATCACCAACTCCTGGAGCTTGCCCAAACTCATGTCCATTGAGTTGGTGAGGCCATCCAGCTATCTCATCCTCTGTCATCCCCTTCTCCTCCTGCCTTCAGTCTTTCCCAGCATCAGGGTCTTTTCCAATGAGTCAGTTTGCACATCAGGTGGCCAAAGTATTGGAGTTTCAGCTTCAGCATCAGTCCTTCCAACGAATATTCAGGACTGATTTCCTTTCGGATGGACTGGTTGGATCTCCTTGCAGTCCAAGGGACTCTCAAGAGTCTTCTCCAACACCACAGTTCAAAACCATCAGTTCTTTGGTGCTCAGCTTTCTTTATATCCAACTCTCATATCCATACATGACTACTGGAAAAACCATAGCTTTGACTAGATGGACCTTTGTTGGCAAAATAATGTCTCTGCTTTTTAATATGTTGTCTAGGTTGGTCATAACTTTTCTTCCAAGGAGTAAGCGTCTTTTAATTTCATGGCTACAATCACCATCTGCAGTGATTTTGGAACTCCTCCAAAGTAAAACCTGTCACTGTTTCCATTGTTTCCCCATCTATTTGCCATGGGACTGGATGCCATGATCTTAGTTTTTTGAATGTTGACTTTTAAGTCAACTTTTTCACCCTCCTCTTTCAATTTATCAAGAGGCTTTTTAGTTCTTTGCTTTCTTTACCCCTGATACAAATTGTATCACTATGATTTCATGATGAAATGTTAAGAAACAAGACACAGTATTCTTTTTGTATGCCTCATACCACTGACCTTCAATTAATTATCCTTTTCTATCATGCTTGTATGCTCAAAATTTTAATAGAAGAAAGAGGACAGAAGAAGCCAGGCAGATAATGAGAAGAGGTGGAAGTGGATTTTAAACATTTATTACATAATGGGAGGGACTACCCTGGTGGACCAGTGGCTAAGACTCTGTGCTTCCACTGCAGAGGACATGGGCTTGATCCCTGGTTGTAGAACTAAGATCCCACATGCCATGTGGCATGATCAACCCAAAACCACAAAAAACAAATAAAAAATTTGTAAAAATCCAATTAAAAGTTATAAACAAAAATAATGGGAGGTACTACTTGAAAAAAAAAAAAAAAAAATAACAAATACCAAAAAGCACTGACCCTGTGTGACAGGAAATATCTACAGTGTGCATCGGGGCCAGATGGACACAAATGCAGGGTCAGGAGCTTTGTAAGAGTTTCCCTTCAGGGACTGTTGTCGTTGTTTAGTTGTACAGTTGTGTCCAACTCTTTGCAACCCCATGGGCTCTGTCTCACCAGCCTCCTCTGTCTATGGGTTTTTCCAGGCAAGAATACTGGAGTGGGTAGCTGTTTCCTTCTCCAGGGGATCTTCCCAGCCCAGGGATCAAACCTGAGTCTCCTGTATTGGCAGGTGATTTCTTTACCGCTGAGCCACCAGAGAAGCCCATTCAGGAACACAATAGGCTATGGTTCAGTTCAGGTCAGGTCAGTCGCTCAGTTGTGTCTGACTCTGCGACCCCATGAATCGCAGCATGCCAGGCCTCCCTGTCCATCACCAACTCCCGGAGTTCACTCAGACTCATGTCCATCGAGTCAGTGATGCCATCCAGCCATCTCATCCTCTGTCGTCCCCTTCTCCTGCTCCTAATCCCTCCTGGGATCAGAATCTTTTCCAGTGAGTCAACTCTTCGCATGAGGTGGCCAAAGTACTGGAGTTTCAGCTTCAGCATCATTCCTTCCAAAGAAATCCCAGGGCTGATCTCCTTCAGAATGGACTGGTTGGATCTCCTTGCAGTCCAAGGGACTCTCAAGAGTCTTCTCCAACACCACAGTTCAAAAGCATCAATTCTTTGGCGCTCAGCCTTCTTCACAGTCCAACTCTCACAAGATGTGTATAAGAGACAGCTCCTATTCATCCCTCAAAACCCATGCAAGTGTATCCTCTGCAATATTATCTTCTTTAGTAGAATGTCAGCTTCTATCTTTGTATTTGTACTCTAGCTCTATGTAACAGCTTTCTGCGCTCAGGAAAATTTTCTCTATCTGTACCATCCAATCCAGTAGCCACCAGACAGACACATGTAATGACAGAATACTTGGAATGTAGCTAGTGCGACTGAGAAATGGAATTTTTTACCTTATTCAATTTTGATTAATGTAAATTTATATAGCCAAACACTGTATGGACAATGTAATTCTAGAGCCAGAATCTTTCCAGGCAAAGAGTACTTGCTAAATGAACACTTGTATAATGCTTTGGTATTATTTGCTGACACTGTGGAGCCTGGTGGGCTGCCGTCTATGGGGTCGCACAGAGTCGGACACGACTGAAGCGACTTAGCAGCAGCAGTAGCAGGTATAAGAACAGAGATCAAGTTAGTATTATCCAAAATGTAATTCTAGAGCCAGAATCTTTCCAGGCAAAGAGTACTTGCTAAATGAACACTTGTATAATGCTTTGGTATTATTTGCTGACACTGTGGAGCCTGGTGGGCTGCCGTCTATGGGGTCGCACAGAGTCGGACACGACTGAAGCGACTTAGCAGCAGCAGTAGCAGGTATAAGAACAGAGATCAAGTTAGTATTATCCAACATGTATTGATAATGTTAATATTAAAAATGGGCCAGTTTGGAAGTTGTTGGCCCTAATATCATCAAAATGAAACAGGAAACTCTGGCTCCAATGATACTGAGAAATGCTTATATGTGTCATTCAGTCGTGTCCAACTCTTTTGCCACTCCATGGACTGAAGCCTGCCAGGCTCCTCTGTCTGTGGGATTTTCCAGGCATGATTACTGGAGTGGGTTGCCATTTCCTTCTTCAGGGGATCTTCCTGACCCAGGGATCAAACCCAGGTCTCCTTCTCTGGCAAGCAGCTTCTTTACCACTAGCGCCACCTAGGACTGTAAATATGAAATCGTTTAATCCACTCGATCTCAAAAAATGTTAAGTAAACCATTCCCTCTCATTTTACACATAAGGAAATGGAGACACAGAGCATTAAGGTAACTTATTCAAGGGCATGCAGCTAATGAAGGCTGGGTGCAAATCTAGGTAGCCTGAGTTCACTTGTGTTCTTAGCGTCTGTAATATAATGTCTAGATGATCAGACACCCTTTCTAAAGACTGGGGTGGTGTTTATTGTCAAAGCTTTAGGTCTAACTTTACAGCAAGATGGATTTGGATGGATTTTCTAAGTTGAGCTTCCTGTATCCAAGCACAGTGAACATAAGGCAAAGTGCCTTTGTTTGGTTTGGTTTGCAATGCATCTACACCATGGGTCCTCAACCTCCAGAACCTAATGTCTGATGAACTTAGGTGGAGCTGATGTAATAATAATAGAAACAAAGTGCATAATAAATGTTATGTGCTTGAATTATCCCCAAACCGTCCCCTGCCCCTGTCCCTGGAAAAATTGTCTTCTATGAAACCGGTCCCTAGTACCAAAAAGGTTGGGGACTGCTGATCTACACAAACTCTTGAAATTCATCCAATAAACATGTACTTTGTTAAACTAAGTGTCAGATGTTGTGTTAGGTTCTGGAACTACAAATATAAAGAAGCTATGTTACTTTCCTTCCAGGAGTTCTTACACTAGTAAATAAATGTTCCCAAAAGGAGATTATAAAATGTGATTAGTACAAAGATGAAAACATAAAACTAGATTCTGGGAGCCGAGAGAGAAAGAAGCACTTGGAAGGAATGGATTCTGACAGTGGAGGGCCCCTATTTGGCTCCATTTCTGTTCTGCAAACCCCCTGACCCTCATTCATGCTGTAAGACACCCCCTGCCCCCAGAGTCACGGTCACAGCTTGCAGATTTGTGTTTGACCCACGTCTGCCATTGTTAGCTGGTGACTTTGGGCAAGTTGTTTTTTCTTTCCATAATGGGTTCAAACATCCCTACCTTATGGATTTTTTAAAAATGAAAGTAAAGGTGAGATCTTACTGTTACAGTCCAGTGCAAAATGTAAACCACTATGCCGATGTCAGGAATCTCTCTGATTTGTTCAACTATACCATTGAAAGGGGATAGAAAAGCAAGGTTTTTATCCTGAAAATTCTTGGGGACTAAATGACAGACCCATACATGAATAATGAATGGCATAGACTCCCTGGAAGGTGTCTAGACTTCAGGAGGAGGGGGCAGTATCTGAACTAACATCATCCCAAAGGATCTCATTTGCAAAATGTACTGTTAGTGCCTGGGTTGGCACAACTGAGTTGCATTAAAGAAGTCTGGTTGGAAGATGAAAGATAAAGGACAGCAAATGGAGTGTGCAAGGTGGTGTCTGCAGGCATCGCTGGTAGCAGATCTACATACGATATTAGTGGATCACAAGAGGGAGAAAGCAGAGGGTCCAGGAATATTTGAAAAAGAATGGAAGTCTGTGAACTATGACTTAAGACTCATCAGTTTGGCATAAAAAAACCACGTTTGTGAAACACCATACAGCTTTAAAACCGGCTCTGAAAAATAGTTTCCCTTTAGTCTAACAAAGAATAAATAAAACCCTAACACCGGACAGTTTGCCTTAAGCTCTATCACCTGGATTTTCTAAGTAAAGAAAAAACCTAGAAAGCTTAAGTTATTTGCTCAAGGCTTTACAGTATAACCAATAAATAAGAAAGAATTTCTGATGTGAAGACCATTTATTTCCACCACACCATAGAAAACAGGCAGAGTACAAGGAAATGAAGTTGGCCAAGTTGGTTAATGACTGTTGTCCCTGGAGAATAAAGTGAAATTGCAATTTAACAGGAGAGTCAGGCCTGGGTAACCTGGGTTGCCAGCTTTGTGGACCATCTTAGATCTATTTATGAGCCTTTAAAGCAATTTGTTTTTAGATTATTTTTTTGGCCCCACTGTGCTGGTATGTGTGATCTTTCCCCAGCCAGGGGTCAAACCGGCAGCTCCTGCATTGGAAGGACAGTCTTAACTCCTGGACTGCCAGGGAAGTCCCTATGACCCTTTTAACTGGGATTAATATTAATCAAAATTTATTCAAGATTTTAACACAGGAAAATAAACACAGGAGTAGAGAGTTAACTTTAACCAGATTCAAGGATGGAGGGCAAAACAGTTACTGCTTGGCCTTTCCCCAGGCAAACTCACTTTCCTGGAGGCCTGTCTGCAATGGCCAGAGGCTGTCTTCTTTGTCAGCAGAGCTCTGAGAATTTGCCTGAAAACAGAAGTTCCTTGGGCCGCCCTGGGGAGCCTGGCATCTCTTGAAATCCTCTTATGAAAGAGGGCTTTTGCCTGAAGCTCTAACTATCTCATAAAAGACAAGGGAAGAGAGTGGCAAAATATGCAAGGGATTCCAGCAAGGGAAATGAATTTGGCCTTCATTACCTAACTTTTCAGACAGAAATCTCTTAGAGCCGTGCTTCTCGGTTTTTATTGTGTAGCGATCTTGTTAAAATACAGATTTTTAACAAGGGATCTCGTTAAAATGCAGATTCTAATTTAGCAGACCTGGGGTGGGGGTGGAGCTTCTGCATTTTTAACAAGCTCCCAGGTGATGCTGACGATGGACCACAGGTTCAGTAGCAAAGTTAGAGCATCTGCTTACAGATAGAATTTGCCCTGATTCTTCACTTGCTATCTTTGGAGCAGAGGGTCTCAGAATTTAGGTCACAATGGAATTACCTGAGGACCTTGGAATAGATGCAAAGTTTGATTGCGTAGACTTGGGTGGGGTCTAGAAATCTGCCTTACTAAGAAATAACGCAGCTGTCCCATTTTCTAATTAATGTAGCTTTAGGAGAAGTGCAATGGGGACCCAAGCTACCCAGCAATGCTCCAGAGATGCTCAACGGGGCCAGTACGCAGTGTTTGGGACCAGTAAGTCTTAGCTAGTGAGAGGTTCCCTTAATTGGGGAACAGTATAAAATTCAATTAAAGAAGTTCAGCCTATGGACTTCCCTGATGGTCCAGTGGCTAAGACTCTGTGCTCCCAATGTAGGGGGCCCAGGTTCAATTCCTGGTCAGGGAAATAGATCCTACATGCTACAGCTCAGAGTTCACATCTGCAACTAAAGCTTCTGCATGCCACAACTAATACCTGGCACACAAATATATATATATATATATGTATGTGTGTATATATATGTGTGTGTATTTATATGTGTGTATATATGTATATATTTATATAGGTATATTTAAATATGTATATATTGTATATTTAAATATGTGTATATATATAAAGTTCAACAGGCATTAGGATAAGGTGGTTAGGTTGCATCACCAACTCAATGGACATGAGTTTGAGCAAGCTCTCGGAGTTGGTGATGGACAGGGAAGCCTGGCATGCTGCAGTCCATGGGGTTGCAAACAGCTGGACACGACTGAGCGACTGAACTGAACTGAAACTAGATTGAATATAAAGTCCCATCTAGCTTGGGAATCCTGTGTTTTCATAACTGTAGCCGCTGTTTTCTTCTCATCAGTACTCCGATGAGCTGAGAGGAGCTGGGGGAGACCTCTTATGAATGCTCACTAAAGAATGCATCACATAGTTTGTGTATATGACGATATGTATATGACATGTACTTCTCTAATTTCGTGATGGCATGAAATTCTACGGTGTGAAATGCGTTATACTCGAGAACTTCTGCCTTTTTCTCCCTATTCTTTCTGATACAGTTACTGCCGCAGACTGTATCTCTGATTCCCTAAACCATTCAACTCTCAGAATAAAGGGATGAAGCTTGGTGGCTCCATATGTTCTAAAACCATGCAGAGAACTTGGTAAGGATCTCTCTGTGGGACTGAACAAGTTTCATAGAAAAGTGAAAGTCTTAGTCTGAAAAATCTGGGCCCCGGGAATGGACCTGGGCAAGAGGAAAGGAGGAATGTTGCTCAGGCGGCAGCCCTGGGTCCCCTGCCTGGATACACAAGTCTTGCTGTGGTGCTGATGCCACCAACTCCGTGAACTGAAGGAGGAGTTTATGACCCCTGATTTCCCGTCTCCTCAAGTCTCAAATGGAGATAATAATGCTAAGGTCCTAGGGTGGATGTGATAATTAAATGACACATATAAAATTCAACAGAGCCTGGTTCAAGGAACTCAGTCAATAGAAGCCAAGCTAATGATAATGAAAAGAGTATTGAAAGTGAGTAGAGGTTGATCTACTGGCAGATGGAACAAACCTTGGAGATAAATTCTACAGCCAAACTTAAGAAAGAAAGCCTAACTTGGGAATTAAGGGTCATAAGGACATTTCCTGAAGTTAAATGATTTCAGATACTTTCAATCCACCACTCTTTTGGAGCTTCATCTGTCTGAAAGCCATGGGGTTTAAGACATAGATTATCTTAAGATAATCTTTGTGTTAAGATAATCCGCTGGCTGATAATCACACTTTATAATGCACAACTCAAAAGGAGATGGAAACTCAGTGAAAGGGAATAAATTAATTTGTAGTATTTCTTTCTCCAAGGTGGGTTTCACTGGTGGCTCAGATGCTAAAGAATCTGCCTGTAATGCAGGAGACCCAGGTTTGAGCCTAGGTTGGGAAGATCTCTGGGAGAAGGAAATAGCAACCCACTCCAGTATTCTTGCCTCGAGAACCCCATGGACAGAGGAGCCTGGCGGGCTACAGTCCATGGGGTTGCAGAGAGTTGGATATGAATGAGTGACTAACACTTTCACTTTATTTTCTCCAAGGTATCAACTGCTGATTTTGAGACACATAATTATTAAAATGATAACTGTCTACTGGCAAGTAGAACATTGGAAGCAAAGAAATGAATTACCGAAGAATGGAGAGCTCTGTGGATGATTTTTATTATTTTGAGTCATTTGTGTTGCTTAGCGGTCTTCAGAGAAAAAAAATCAATAAGTATTATTTAGAGCTTCCCTCCAGCTTCCAGTGTTTGGGGAACCTTTTCTCTATCAGTGGGCCCGTAATTTCATCAATATAGTATCATTAGCACTCCACAGTTAGCAATTAACCTTTATCCAACAAGCTCCATTATAGCTTTAGGAGAAAACTGTCAGTCACAGGGAGGATGCTCAGATTTCAGTGGTGCAGCTAGTTCTGTTTAAGAGAGATGAAACAGCTGTTGAAGTTAGAGTCAGAACTGGAGTAAGCATTGATTTGAAAGCACCAATTTCCTGTTTTTCAGGCAACTGGAGGAACCAAGGGGGTATCTGTATCAGTCATTTTTAATTTTGGTAAGAAGTGAAGTGCTTCCCCGTAGGGGAACCATTACATCCTGGTTTCTTGCAGGATTCATTTAACAACAGCTCCATTTCAGATACCAAAATACATATGAGTCCTCCAATAGTCACACTACTATATTTGTAGAGTACCTTTACACAGTTACTTCAAATGATCCTCATGACAACATTGGGAGGTTATGTTCTTAAGAACAGTTATGTTCTTTCTTCTGATTGGAAAGTAACACTCACAAAGGTCAAGTAAACCACCCTTCCTCCCACAGCTGTTAAGTAGCACAAAGCCCTGGTCATTCTTACACACTTTCATAAGTACTTTTGAGCCAAAAGATATTCCTGGATCCATTCCCCTGATCTACCAGCAAATTTCTGGATGACCTTGAAAGTTGCCTATTTGACACTCAAGAGTTCTCAGTTGTAAAATCAGCTGTAAGAACAGGGAGCTGAACTGTAAGCTCGTTTCTAGATGTGAGATCTATGATTCTAGACATCTCCAAATTAATTTTATATCTCAGCAAGAGTACTTCGGTATTAATTATTGATGCAATTACATCACAATGCCCTAGTCACTGTCCTAGCATATACATTGTAAGAGTTTTGATGTTTTTAGTGATATGAACACACCACAGCCTTTGTCTTTTACATTTTTGCAGAGTTTTTGTTGACTCTTTAAAAGTGTCCAACATTTACAGATTATATTTATAACATATTAACCATTAATTTCCTCCTAAGTCCAAAAAATTGCTTCTGACATGTATTATAAGTAACTGGAATGATTTAAGTAGTCAACAGAAAATAACTAAGAGATGGATGGAGTAGCGCTTCATTCATGCTGTTTATGTTAATGGGAATTGGCTGGCATATAAAAATGTCATTAGTGAAGGAGAAAAAGATTCCAGAGACAGGTCTACAAACAATCTATGTATTTAGATGAAAAATTCCAAGTAGAGAAAGAAATGCCCCATTTTAATTTGTCAGAGGCTAAATTAAATCTAGAAAGGCATATAAGCTTTTATTAAGAAGATTTACTTTTTGTATAATATATAAAGACAGTTGGTTTCAAAGATTAAAATTGAATAAAATCCAGTAGAGAAACAGTGACTTTTTAAATCCAGAAAATCTTTTGCAGAGAGAAAGAAGGAGAAAACAGCCTACGAACTGTATTTAAAAACCCTTGAGAATGTTCCTTGGGTTGTCTAGCTCTTAAAGAAAAATCTTATGGGTGTTGCTCCTTCATCTTGCTAGAGGCCAACTTTAAAAGGAGTTACCTTTTCTTTGATTGCATGTTCCACTTACAGCTGTGAAGTTTGGAAAGGGTTTAACAGGAATGGAGGAGATCTGGAACACAATGATTACTGTGATAGACACACTTTATCCTTATTTTATTTATTTTGGGGGAGGGCACTTCTTTTTCAATGAAGGAAAAAATTCTGAAGATGACTTTCCTTGAGTCATTTATTCAAAATTCCAGATCACTTTCATCACAGGTTTTTAAAAAAAATTATTTATTTTAATTGGAGGCTAATTACTTTACAATATTGTGGTTTTTTGCCATACATTGACATGAATCAGCCACGGGTGTACATGTGTCCCCCATCCTGAAACCCGGCCCCCCCCACTTCCCTCCCCATGCCATCTCCCTCCCCAAACCATCCCTCTGGGTTGTCCCAGTGCACCAGCTTTGAGGGCCCTCTTTCATGCATTGAACATGGACTGGCCATCTGTTTCACATATGGTAATATACATGTTTCAGTGCTATCCTCTCAAATCATCCCACTCTCGCCTTCTCCCACAGGATCTGTGTCTCTTTTGCTGTCTCGCATATAGGGTCGTCATTACCATCTTTCTAAATTCCATATATATGCACTAATATACTGTAATCGGTGTTTTTCTTTCTGACTTCCTTCACTGTGTATAACAGGCTCCAGTTTAATCCACCTCATTAGAACTGATTCAAATGCTTTCTTTTTAATGGCTGAGTAATACTCCATTGTGTATATGTACCACAACTTTCTTATCCATTCATCTGCCAATAGACATGTAGGTTGCTTCCCTGTCCTAGCTATTGTAAACAGTGATGCGATGAACATTGGGGTACATATGTCTCTTTCAATTCTGATTTCCTCAGTGTGTATGCCCAGCAGTGGGATTGCTGGGTTATATGGCAGTTCTATTTCCAGTTTTTTAAGGAATCTCCACACTGTTCTCCATAGTGGCTATACTAGTTTGCATTCTACCAATAGTGTAAGAGGGTTCCCTTTTCTCCATACGCTCTCCAGCATTTATTGTTTGCAGACTTTTGATGGCAGCCATTCTGTCCGGTGTGAGATGGTATCTCATTGTGGTTTTGAGTTTCATTTCTCTGATAATGAGTGATGTTGAACATCTTTTCATGTGTGTGTTAGCCATCTGTATGTCTTCTTTGAAGAAATGTCTGTTTAGTTCCCTTGCGCATTTTTGATTGGATCATTTATTTTTCTGGCATTGAGTTGCATGAACTGCTTGGAGATTAATTCTTTGTCAGTTGCTTCATTTGCTGTTATTTTCTCCCATTTTGAAGCGTGTCTTTTCACCTTGCATATAATTTCCTTCATTGTGCAAAAACTTTTAAGTTTAATTAGGTCCCATTTGTTTATTTTTGCTTTTATTTGCATTACTCTGGGAGGTGGTTCATAGAGGATTTTGCTGTGATTTGTGTCAGAGATTGTTTTGCATATGTTTTACGCTAGGGGTTTTACAGTGTTTGGTCTTACATTTAGATCTTTAATCCATTTTGAGTTTATTTTTGTGTATGGTGTTAGAAAGTTTTCTAGTTTCATTCTTTTACAGGTGGTTGACCAGTTTTCCCAGCACCACTTGTTAAAGAAATTGTCTTTTCTTCCATTATGTATTCTTGACTCCTTTGTCAAAGGTAAAGTCAAAGATTTCTGTGCTTGTGATGGGTCTGTTAAGATTTTGTGTTTCTTCTGGTTCATTTTTGGAAGGTTATACTTTTCTAAGAATTCATCTATTTCTTCCAAGTTGTCCATTTTATTGGCATATAGTTGCTGATAGTAGTCTCTCAAGATCCTTTGTATTTATGTGTTGTCTGTTGTGATTTCTCCAGTTTCATTTCTAGTTTTGTTGATTTGATTCTTCTCCCTTTTTTCTCGATGAGTCTCGCTAATGGTTTGTCTATTTTATTTATCGTCTCAAACAACCAGCTTTCAGTTTTGTTGATTTTTGCTATAGTCGCCTTTGTTTCTTTTTCATTTATTTCTGCTCTAATTTTTACAATTTCTTTCTTTCTAATCCTTGGGTTCTTCATTTCTTCTTTTTCTAGTAGCTTTAGGTATAGAGTTGGGTTATTTATTTGATATTTCTCTTGTTTCTTGAGGTAAGCTTGTATTGCTATGAACCGTCCCCTTAGCACTGCTTTTACTGAATCCCATAGGTTTTGAGTTGTTGTGTTTTCATTTTCATTTGTTTCTCTGCCTATTTGGATTTCCTTTTTGACTTCTTCTGTGATTTTTGGTTATTCAGAAACATCTTGTTTAGCCTCCATATGTTTGTATTTTCAACAGTTTTTTTTTTTTTTTTCCTGTAGTTGACATCTAATCTTACTGCATTGTGATCAAAAAGATGCTTGAAATTATTTCAATTTTTTTGACTTTACCAAGGCTAGATTTATGGACCAGGATGTGATCTATCCTGGAGAATGTTCTGTGTGAACTTGAGAAAAAGGTGAAATTCATTGTTTTGGGGTGAATGTCCTTTAGATTTCAATTAGGTCTAACTGGTCCATTGTGTCATTTAAAGTTTGTGTTTCCTTGCTAATTTTCTGTTTGGTGGATCTATCCATAGGTGTGAGTGGGGTTTTAAAGTCTCCCACTATTACTGTGTTATTGTTAATTTCCCCTTTCATACTTGCTAGCATGTGCCTTACATATTGAGGTGCTTACATGTTGGGTGCATATATATTATTAATTGTTTTATCTTCTTCTTGAATTGATCCTTTGATTATTATGTAGTGTCCTTCTTTGTCTCTTCTCATGGTCTTTATTTCAAAATCTATTTTATATGATATGAGTTTTGCTACTCCTGCTTTCTTTTGGTCTCCGTTTGTATGAAATACCTTTGCAGCCCTTTATTTTAAGTCTGTATGTGTCCTTTGGTTTGAGGTGGGTCTCTTGTAGACAACATATATAGGGTTCTTATTTTTGTATCCATTCAGCCAGTCTTTGTCTTTTGGTTGGGGCATTCAACTCACTTACATTTAAGGTAACTATTGATAAGTATGACCCCATTGCCATTGTTTTATTGTTTTGGGTTTGAGTTTATAAACCTTTTCTGTGTTTCCTGTCTAGAGAAGATCCTTTAGCATTTGCTGAGGAGCTGGTTTGGTGGTGCTGAATTCTCTCAGCTTTTGCTTGTCTGTAAAGCTTTTGATTTCTCCTTCATATTTGAATGAGATCCTTGCTGGGTACAGTAGTCTGGGCTGTAGGTTATTTTCTTTCATCACTTTAAGTATGTCCTGCCATTCCCTCCTGGCCTGAAGAGTTTCTATTGAAAGATCAGCTGTTATCCTTATGTAAATCCCCTTGTGTGTTATTTGTTGCTTTTCCCTTGCTGCTTTTAATATTTGCTGTTTGTGTTTGATCTTTGTTAGTTTGATTAATATGTGTCTTGGGGTGTTTCACTTTGAGTTTATCCTATTTGGGACTCTCTGGGTTTCTTGGACTTGGGTGGCTATTTCCTTCACCATTTTAGGGGAGCTTTCAAGTATTATCTCCTCAAGTACTTTCTCATGGTCTTTCTTTTTGTCTTCTTCTTCTGGGATTCCTATGATTTGAAAGTTGGGGCATTTAACATTGTTCCAGAGGTCTCTGAGGTTGTCCTCATTTCTTTTAATTCTTTTTCCCTCTCTGCTTCATTTATTCCCACCATTCTATCTTCAACCTCACTTATCCTATCTTCTGCCTCAGTTATTCTACTGTTGGTTCCCTCCAGAGTGCTTTTGATCTCACTTACTGCATTATTCATTATTGATTTACTCTTCTTTATTTCTTCTAGGTCCTTGTTAAACATTTCTTGCATCTTCTCAATCCTTGTCTCTAGTCTATTTATCTGTAACTCCATTTTCAAGATGTTTCAAGTGTTTTCAAGATTTTGGGTCATCTATATTATCATTATTCTGAATTCTTTTTCCAGGTAGACTCCCTATCTACTTCTCTTTTGCTTGGCTTGGTGGGCATTTATCCTGTTCCTTTCCCTGCTGAATATTTCTCTGCCTTTTCATTTTGTTTAGATTTCTGTGTTTGGGATGTCTTTTCTGTAGGCTGGAAGTTTGTGGTTCCTATTTATTGTGGAGCCTACTCCCCGTGGGTGGGGTTGGACTAGTGCTTGTCAAGGTTTTCTGGTTAGGGGAGCTTGCATCTGTGTTCTGGTGGGTGGAGCTGGATATTGTCTCTTTGCAGTGCAATGAAGTGTCCAGTAGTGAGTTTGGGGTGTCTATGGGTGTGGCATGGCTTTGGGGAGCCTGTCTTTTAATGCTCAGGGCTGAGTTCCTGCTTTGCTGGAGAATTAGTCTGGTATGTCTTGCTGTGGAACTTGGCTCTTGGGTGGAGCTTGGTTTCAGTGTAGGTATGGAGGCTTTGGGGTGAGCTCTTGTCTATTAATGTTCCCTGGAATCAGGAGTTCTCTTATGTTCTCAAGTTTTGGAATTAAGCCTCCTGCCTCTTTCAGTCCTATTCTTACAGTAGCCTCAAGACTTCTCCATCCATACAGCACAAATGCTATAGGTTAATGGTGAAACAATTCTCCACAGCGAGGGACACCCAGATAGTTTCACAGTTACATGGAGAAGAGAAGAGGGAGGAGGGAGATAGAGGTGACTAGGAGGAAAAGAGGGGGAATAAAAAGTGGAAACAGCATCTAGCCAGTAATCAGTTCCCTAAGTGTTCTCCACAGCCCAGAATACCCAGAGAGAGTCACAGGGTTAAATAGAGAAGAGTAGGGGAAGGGAGGAGATAGAAGTGACCTGGGGGAGAAAAGGGAGAGTCAAAAGGGGAGAGAGCAATCAAGTCATTAATCACACCCCTACATGAAAATGGATACTGAAGATTAGATTCTTAAAGGTACACATTTGATAACAAATACCAAAAAGCAAAGATTAAAAACCTAGAGTAGAGGTTGCTGCTGCTGATGCTGCTAAGTCGCTTCAGTTGTGTCTGACTCTGTGCGACTCCATGGACGGCAGCCCACCAGGCTCCGCCATCCCTGGGATTCTCTAGGCAAGAACACTGGAGTGGGTTGCCATAGAGTAGAGGTTAGACTCTCAGAAAACAATATTAAAAATACAGAACAAAATCAATCACAAAAATTATAAATATATATATATATGAAATTTGCTTTAAAAATAGGGTCTTTCTTTGCAAGGTAACAATAGGTTATAAAAATGAAAATTAAGGGAGTAATAAAGAACTTAAGTTTAAAAAAACATTAAAAAGTGACAATTGTAAAAATATATCTAGGAATTTCTCTGGAGCTGTTGTGGGCAGTGTGGGGTCAGTTCAGTTTAGAATATTTCCTTATTCCAGCTTGTACTTGTTCTCAAGGTCTATAGGCCCCCTCCAATGCTTAGTCAATGTTAACTACAGTGTTTTAATCTGGTTTTAATCTGGTGCACCTGTCACTTCCAGAGCAGTTCCCTCTTCTTTGTTTATTTTGGCTTCCTTTGTAAGTCTCTTCAGTGTCTAATTTCTGCCCTGACACAAGGGCGTGAAGGTGGCTATTTAGGCACTGGTGTTCAGTTGTGTTGTGGGGAGTGAAAGTGAAAGTGAAATCATGCAGTTGTGTCTGACTCTTTGCAACCCCATGGACTGTAGCCTACCAGGCTCCTCCGTCCACAGGATTTTCCAGGCAAGAATACTGGAGTGGGCTGCCATTTAGGGACAATGCAAACAAATATTGCTGGCATGTGTGGGGAGTGCTCACAGTGTATGGATCACACTGGGTTTGCCCCAGCTCAAGGCAGTGTGTGCTTCCTGGGTCTACACTGCTCAGGCTCCAGGTTGCTCTGCAGGGGAACTGTCCAAAGCAGGCCCCGCGTTTCGTGCACTTCCCAGGCCTAAGCTGCTTAGGTTCAGGTTCTCGGGTGCTCCACAAAGGCACAGACTCAGCTGGGTGTGCATTTTGTGCCCTTCCCAGGTTCGAGCAGCTCAGGCAACCAGGCGCTTGGCGAGTGCGCTGCCCCAGGTGGGCCATGCGTCTCAGTCACCTCCCTGGTCCCAGCCGCTTGGTTTCCCAGGCGTGGCATGAGCACCATTCAGATGTGCCATGTGTCTCCTCTGGGGAGCTGATCTCTGGCTGCAACCCTCCTGGGAGATGTCAACCATCCAGGATCCCAGGAAGACGTGGTTAGCAAGTGGGAGCCTTCTCACAGTTTAGTGGAGGGTGCTGGTCTCTGGTGCTGAGACTGGAACAGCCCCTTGCTTTCCGGCTCTGGCTGTCGCCCGCCTGCCCCTCTGCCTCTGGCCGGGGAGGGGCCGGTCTGCAGCCGGCCAGCTCTCCTTTGGTATTCGCTCAATCTTTTGTTCTGTGAGCAGGCCAGGCTCTGAGTTAGAGCCTTTTGTGGGAAAGTCCTCTCTTTTTTTTCTCTCTGGTGATCCCACAGTTTGCGTTGCTATCGCAGGTTAGCTCCTTCAGATTGTCCTCAGGGCGTTCAGGCCTGGTCCTTACCCTAAGCATGCAGCCCGCACCTCCCTGTCCAGCCCCTGCTCGCTGGTGGCAGACACGAGCATCTGGGCTGCTTTGCGGGGAGTTGCGGTTAGGCGTGTACTCTGTAGTTTTTTTTTTTCCCCCTCCCAGTTATGCTGCCCTCTGAGGTTCCAAAACTTCCCACAGACCCACCTGTGAGAGGATTTCCTACTGTTTGGAAACTTCTCCTTCGTGACTCCCTCCCAGGACGGGTCTCTGTCCCTAACTCTGTTGTCTCTCTTTTTGTCTTTTATATTTTGTTCTTCCTCCTTTCGAAGGGAATCGGCTGCCTTTCTGGGTGCCTGGTGTCCTCTGCCAGTGTTCAGAAGTTGTTCTGTGGAAGTTGCGCCGCATTAAAATGATCTTTTGATGAATTTGTGGAGGAGAAAGTTATCCTATTCCTATCCTATCCTATTCCTCCACCATCTTGGGACCGCCCCTGTTGTAGGTTTCAATAATGATGCATGCTGCTAAGTCACTTCAATCGTGTCCGACTCTGTGCAACCCCATAGATGGCAGCCCACCAGGCTCCCCCGTCCCTGAGATTCTCCAGGCAAGAACATTGGAGTGGGTTGCCATTTCCTTCTCCAATGCATGAAAGTGAAAAGTGAAAGTGAAGTTGCTCAATTGTGTCCAACCCTCAGCGACCCCATGGACTGCAGCCTTCCAGTCTCCTCCATCCATGGGATTTTCCAGGCAAGAGTACTGGAGTGGGGTGCCATTGCCTTCTCCAATAATGATGCATACATATAGGTTATTAATGCCTTTTTAGAAACACAACTGACATGCTGGTATTGTTTTTCCTTGTCTTTCACATCAAGTATTATATACTGTAGTCATCAACGTTATAGTTATTACGTGGATTTAAAGTTCTAAAAGCAAATGTAAGCAAGAACAGTATTAAGAGGCAAGTTAAAAATGCCTACATGAGGGAAGAAGAATGATTTCAAATAAACAACCTAACTGTACAGCTCAAGGAGCTAGAAAAAAGAGCAAAGCAAGCCCAAAGTTAGTAAAAGGAAAGAAATGACAAAGATTAGAGCAGAAATAAATGAAATTTAAAAATAGAAAAGTAATAATGAAATTGAGTTTGTTTTTTTTAATGTAAACAAAATTGACAAACCCTGACTTAGACCAACACAAAAATAAAAAGGATACGAGACTACTATGAACAACTGACTGTACACCAAAAACTGGATAACCTAGAAAAATGTGCAAATTCTTAGAAAAACACAGCTTAACAAGACAAAATTATGAAGAAATGTAAAGACTGAACTCATCTATAACTAGGATGAAGACTGAATCAGTAATAAAAAACTTCCCAATAAGAAAAGCCCAGGACCAGACAGTTTCACTGGTGAATTCTATTAAACATTTAAAGAAGAACTAACACCAATCCTTCTCAAACTCATTCAAAAAATGGAAGACGAGGGAGCACTTTCAAATTATAAAGCTAGCATTATTGGTAAGCCAGACAAAGATCCCACACACACACAAAAAAAACTATAGGTCAACAAACTTGGGTAATATAGATGAAAAAATCCTCCACAAAATGCTAGCAAACTAAATGTAACCACACATTAAAAAGATCACGCATAGGCTGTTTCAACCTATGAAAGTCAATGAATACAATGTACCACATTAACAGAATAAAGCATTCAAATCACAGGATCATGACAATAGAGGCAGAAAACATATTTGACAAAATCCAGCAACCTTTCATAAAGAATTGCTCAACAAACAAGGAAGAAATCGCCTCAACATAAAAAAGACCATATATGAAAAGCCTACAGCTAATGTACTCTGCAGTAAAAGACAGTTTTTTCTCTACAATCAAGAAGGCAAGGATGTCCACTCTCACCACTTCCATTTAACTTAGTACTGAAAGGCCTAGGTAGAGCAATTAGGCAAAAAAAAAAAAAAAAAGGAAGAAGAAAGTAAACAGCATGATCTTATATATATAGAAAACTCCAAAGACTCCACAAGAAAGAAACTTTCAGAAGTGATAAATGAATTCATTAGAGTTACAGGATCCAAAATCGACACACAAAAATGAGTTGTGTTTCTGTACACTAACAAGGAAAACAACCGCATTTGCAATAGTGAAACCTAGTATAAGGCCACCTGATGTGCAAAGCCAATGCATTGGAAAAGACCCTGATGCTGGGAAGAAGAGGGTGGCAGAGGACAGGGTGGTTAGCAGCATCACTGACTCAATGGACCTGAATCTGAGCAAACAGCAGGGGATAGTGAAGGATAGAGGAATCTGCGGGGCTGCAGTCCATGTGGTTGCAAAGAGCTGGACGCGACTTAGCCACTGAACCACAGGAACAACAACATTACTTAGACTCCAGGTTTTCTTATTTTGGTGGATGTTCTAGGATTTCAAATACACATCCTTAAGTCATCAGAAGCTGCTTTCAGATATTATGCAACTTCATATACTGTGCAATAACTTACAATAGTCTGCTTTCATTTTCTCCCTCAAATCTTTGCTTTGTTATACACATTACTTCTATACTTGTTTTAAATGCCACAATACATAATACACTGTTACTATTTTTGCTTTAGACAATTATGTTTTAAAATGGTTAAAAATAAGGAAATGTGCCTTTTATATTTATCTTTCTTTTTACCATATTGGAATATCTTGACATCTTTGTGTAAATCTAAATTTCCACCTGGCATCTCTTTCCTTCAAACTAGAAAGCTTCCTTAAACATCCCTGGTGGTGCAAGTATTTTGGCAGTGAATTCTCTAAGCTTTTGTTTGTCTGGAGAACTCTTTATTTCACCTTCATTTTAAAAAGATATTTTCATTGGGTCGAGAATCTGGGTTGCCGGGTTTTTGTTTTTTAAGACTCAGAGGAGGTCACATTACTGTTTTGCATGGTTTCTGAAGAGAATTTTGCTGATATTTTTCCTTTATATGTATGTTTCTTTTTACTCTGGCTACTTTCAAGATTTTTTCCTTTGTGCTTGATTTTCAGCATTTTTGCTATGATATGTTCAGGGACTTGGGGGAAGGGTTTACTTACTCTTTTTTTTAAATTCTCTGCAGTGGCTTCCCAGATGGCTCAGTGGTAAAAAAAAAAAATCTGCCTGCCAGTGCCGGAGCCACAGGAGATGCATGTTCGATCTCTGGGTCTGGAAGGTCCGCTGGGGGAGGAAATGGCATCCCATTCCAGTATTCTTGCCTGGGAAATCCCATGGACAG
Organism: Cephalophus harveyi; assembly: GCA_006410635.1. Classification (NCBI taxonomy): domain Eukaryota; kingdom Metazoa; phylum Chordata; class Mammalia; order Artiodactyla; family Bovidae; genus Cephalophus; species Cephalophus harveyi. Next base: position 39,091 of record SJYT01054419.1, read on the forward strand.
AGGAGCCTGGAGGGCTACAGTCCACAGGGTTGCAAAGAGTCAGACACGACTGAGTGAAGGAGCAGGCACGCGCACATTCTCTGAAATGCTTGGATCTGTTTGATTTCTTTCATTAAGTTTGGAAAATTCTGTGAATTGATTTGGGCTGCATGTGACAGAGAGCCTCAAGTTACAGTGGATTGAAACAAAGTAGAAGTTTGTTTCTCTTTCATAAAAAGAGTCAGAACGGTAGGCAGTCTAGAACTTTTATGCCCTGGATCAACATCAAGGACCAAGTTATTCCTATTGTTTTGTTTTGCAATATTTTTATGGTGCCTTAGGATCCAACATGGGGCTTCCCTCCTAGCTCAGTCAGTAAAGAATCTGCCTGCAATGCAGGAGACCTGGGTTTGATCCCTGGGTCTGGAAGATCCCCTGGAGAAGGAAATGGCAACCCACTCCAGTATTCTTGCCTGGAGAATCCCATGGACAGAGAAGACTGGCAGGCTACATCTATGGGGTTGAAAGAGTTGGGCATGACTGAGCTACTAAGCACACAGGGTCTAACATGGGTGCCTGAGCCTCAGTCATTATTTTGGCATTCAGCCAGGAGGAAAAAAAACTGGGTAAGGGAGAAGAATGTACCCCTCCCTTTGAAGACTCTTAAGAAACTTCTTGGAAGTCCCATCTGATAATTCTTCTTACGGCTGGAACTTAGTCAAGTTGCCCACACTGGACACAAGAAGACTAGGAAGTATATTTTTTACTCTGAATGGCCATCTAAATAGCTAAAACCCATGAGGTCTCTGACTAAGAAAATAATAAGGAATATAGAGTAAGGGCGGAGGGTAGCAGTCTTTTCCACAGCTGTGTGTAAAAACCATCTCTATAGCCTTTGAAAACTACAAGTAACTGGTGTTTCAAATACCTATTGCTATGTAACAACCACTCCAAAACGTAGTGGCTTTAAATAATAATATTTTCTTATTTCTCATCATTCTGTGCTCGGCTGGGCTCATCAGTTCAGTTGCTCGGTCGTGTCCAACTCTTTGTGACCTCAAGGACTGCAGCGCGCCAGGCCTCCCTGTCCATTACCAACTCCCGGAGCTTGCTCAAACTCATGTCCATCAAGTTGGTGATGCCATCCAACCATCTCATCCTCTGTTATCCCTTTCTCCTCCTGCCTTCAATCTTTCCCAGCATCAGGGTCTTTTCCAATGAATCAGTTCTTCACATCAGGTGGCCAAAGTATTGGAGCTTCAGCTTCAGCATCAGTCCTTCCAATGAATACTCAGGACTGATTTCCTTTGATGGACTGGTTGAATTTCCTTGCATTCCAAGGGACTTTCAAGAGTCTTATCCAACACCACAGTTCAAAAGCATCAATTCTTTGGCACTCAGCTTTCTTTATGGTCCAACTCTCACATCCATACATGCCTACTGGAAAAATCATACCTTTGACTAGATGGACATTTGTCGGCAAAGTAACGTCTCTGCTTTTTAATATGCTGTCTAGGTTGGTCATAGCTTTTCTTCCAAGGAGGAAGCTAAGCTCAGCTGGATGGTTTTTCTAATCTACACAGCGTCTGCTGAGATCACGCGTGAGGCTGATTTCGGAGGAGAGCTTGGCCAACAATATATAACAGCCTTGCTCACAGGTCTGGGGTCCTGGCAGGGAAGACTGGACTATTCAGAAGGCTGCAATTCCTCCCTCGTTCTCCATCAGGAGAGCCAGGTCTCTATGTGGTGATTGAAGGCTCTAAGAAGCCAGGTATAAGATGCCAGGTCTCTGAAAGCCCAGATTCAGGACTGTCATGATGGTGCTTCTATTGTATTCTATTGGTCAGAGTAAGTCACAAGGTTATCCTAGATACAAGGCTAGGAGAAAGAGACCTCACCTTTGTATGAGGAGGTGAGGGAGGTGAGGCACATGCACAGAATGAGAGGAGGAATTGCTGGTGGCTGTCTTTGGCCGTTTCCCAGGTGGCACAGTGGTAAAGAATCCGCCTGCCAATGCAGGAGACACAAAAGATGCAGGTTCGATCCCTGGGTTGGGAAGATCCCTTGGAGAAGGAAATGGCAAAACACTCCAGTGTTCTTGCCTGGGAGATCCCATGGACAGGGGACCCTGGCAGGCTACAGTCCATGGGGTCACAAGAGTCGCTTGAGCAATTGAGCATAAGCACACATACAAGTCTTCGGCTGTGGTCAGATCACGACTTAGAGATTCTCAGTAGGCTGGGAGTTTGCTGCAGTTGTCTGTATTTAGGGTGAAAGGAAGAAGTGTGGAAGCTCACAGATGGTTGTGTTTCATATGTGATAGTCCGATTCACCAGCTTCTTCTGACATCACTACCAGAATCCCAGCAGACAAAACCCTGGAAGAACACGTAGAAGTACCCATAATGGGACCGCCTAGTGGCCCAGTGGTTAAGGCTCCATGCTTCCAGGGCAGGAGGTGTGGGTTCAGTCCCTGCTTGGGGAACTAAGACCTGGCATGCCAAGTGGCACAGCCAAAAAATAGAGAGAAAAAAAGAAAACCCCATAATTTCTGCACAGAGCAGTTCCTAAAGTGACAAAATTCCTCTCACACAGAGTTGTCAGCAGTGCAAACAGTATAAGTTTCCCTGATAGCTCAGTTGGTCAAGAATCCACCTGCAAGGCAGGAGACCCCAGTTCACTTCCTGGGTCAGGAAGATCTGCCGGAGAAGGGATAGGCTACCCACTCCAATATTCTTGGGCTTCCCTTGTGGCTCAGCTGGTAAAGAACCCACCTGCAATGTGGGAGGGCTGGGTTTGATCCCTGGGTTGGGAAGATCCCCTGAAGAAGAGAAAGGCTACCCACTCCGGTATTCTGGGCTGGAGAATTCCGTGGACTGTATAGTCCATGGGTCGCAGAGTCCATGGGGACACAACTGAGTGACTTTCACTTTCTTTCTAATGTGTGTCTTTATTATTTATTAAGATTTCTTTTGATGTAGACCAGTTTTTAAAAGGCTTTAATGAATTTGTTACAATATTGCTTCTGTTTTATGTTTTATTTTGTTTTGGCTGTGAGGCATGTGGGATCTTAACTCCCCACCAGGGAATGAACCAGCACCCCCTGCATTGGAAGGAGAAGTATTAACCCTTGGACCGCCAGGGAATTCTGTCTAAAGTGTGTCTTTAAAATATGTGTCCCTTTGACCTAGTGATTCCATTTTTAAAGACTCTGTCATAAGCACATAGTTTAACAAGTGTGAACAACGATGTGTACTGAACTGTTTTGTACACAGATAAGAAATTGGAAATAATTGAATATTTATTAGAAAAGGGAGATTTATCTAGAGGGATAATAGAATACACTTTTGAAGGATAATAAAGTGTGAAAGATCTTCACCATACATGAAGTGGTAAAAGTGATCTAAAGAGAAGATAAATTTAGACATGTATAAATTAGATACAATTTCCTTTTTTGCAAAATTGTACACAAGAAAATGTCTAGAAGGATACTTGTTAACAATGGTCATATTATGGTTTCTATTTCTTTTTCTCAGTTGTATTTTCTAAAACATTTTTTTACAATAAATAAGCACTGGTAATGACTAAAATTATATACAACGTTTAATACTAAAGCAGTTGCGCCGTACTCACTTGGCTTGGTTTGTGTTTTCCAAATATAACCATGTAAGTGAGGTTTATGTGAGTTCTCTTTGTTCTTCCCAAGGAACAGAGGATTATATTCAAGCATTCCCTTTCTGGATATAATTGTAATTTTTGAGCCTTGCCATCTGTGTGGGGCTTCTTGCATTTCTCCTTACTGGTTCAGCCTTTCAGCTACACTTTGGAATAATTACAACAGAACTAACCTTGAAGTTATCACCTCTGATAGCAAAAGAAGGCAAGATCCTGGGAATCTGGATTTTATTTAGTTGTTTGTTTGCTGTGAAGCCTGTGGGATCTTAGTTCCCTGTCCAGGGATCAAATCCATACCCCCTGCACTGGAAGGCAATGTCTTAACTGCTGGATCACTTGGGAAGTCCCGATCTTAATTTTTCTTGCGGTAGAAGCATATTCTTTTTAAATTGCACATCTCCTTTACACTTTTTCATGGTTGTGTATAGGTTCCATAGGGGATCCCGGGTACTACGTCCTGGGGAACCATCGGGGTCTCTATCTTGAGACATCCATGGCTCCATCTTGTCCTTATTCAGAAGGACCACTGTTATTGACAGTGAGGCCTCTCCAGATCTGGGGGCTCTCTTAGCTGCTCCTGCATCCCTCAGAAGTGGATTTAAAATTATCCCACTCTTCACAAACATCCCTTGGGCTCCTAGGAAACCAGCCGGGGCTGCAGAAGAGCCTCACCACCTATTTCTATTCAAGTGCTCCTGCACCCTCTTGCAGTAGGGGGCGCTCTGAGGCCTTGTCTTGGGAACCCTACCTGGGACGGTCCATGGAGAGCAGACGGTCCACGGGGAGTAGCCGGCTCACTGACTCCTGGATTCCTCAGATGTTGCTACAGTTTCTACTATTTCTATTTTCCTTTCCCCTTCTATTCTGACATAATGAAGGGCTCTGTCTCAGTGGATATGTAACCTTTTCTCTGATGCTTTTATTCTCCCACTTCAGGGGAAAAGTTGCTCTGTGTTCTACCAAATCCTTGAAACTCAAAAGCCAAGATTTAGAAGACAGTGATAAGGTGTCACCATTACCTGAGGGGTTTGTGATAGGATTCTTTTTTGTAATCTTTACCAAGCTGTGGTGGCATCCTTTTTCTATATTGAGATGTCTAGTGCTATCAAGGATCGGCATTGCATTTTATCAATTGCTTTCTAAGTATCTATTGAGATAACCATGTATTTTTCCTTATATATCTTCTAAAGTAGTAAATCACATTAATAGATAAGTATATATTCAGTCTTATGTATTTCTGAAGGAAGGTCTCCTTTGTCATGAATTAACAGCTTTTTACTATGCTGGTGGCTTATTGAAAGGGTCACTGAGATTCTGAAAACCTATGATTGAATTTGAGCTTTAAGTCAGGTGCCTGACTCTGATCAAGTCACTTAATTTTCATTAACTTTAGTTCCCTCACGGGTAATACGAGTACATTCCATTTTGCTCACAAAGTAGCTGTTAGGATTAGATGACATAAGAGTCTTATTTAATAAAAAGGGTGCATAAATATCATTTATTATGTAAGGTATTGAAGAGAACTGAGTGCTTATACTTAGATTCCCCAGTTGGGAAGCATGAGCTGTGTAGCATAGCACTAATGAGAGTGAGCTAGCGCATTGAATTACCGCTTTGTGCAACTCCCCTTTTTCCAAGTGGCGTTGGCTCCATCACAGGATGATAATTAATTTTCACCAAGACTGCTTCGATGTTAGAAATGCCATCATGGCCTTGTCTGAGAGTCCCGGGATACCAACCAATAGTTCTTAGTTTCTATCTGGAGCTACTTCTTCAAGAATAAAGGCTTTATTTTGATGGGTAGAAAGAAAATGGCCCCTGGGATGGTATTTTGAAGGTTGACCACTAGATGGCATTATGAACCTATCAGAATTGGTTTAATGAGGCATTTATTCACCAGTTAAATACTAATGAGTTAAAGTTATTAGTAAATGGGAAGTTAGTGATAAAAATAGCATCATCTTTGAGAAAGCTGCTTGTACCCATTGTTTTGAATGTCAGCTAAAGGTAGCAGTAATACACGGCTATCTGGGGACACTGTTGTTTAGCTCCACTTCAAAGTAATTACCTCTATAAAGAAAATAATTACATTATAGCAAATAGAATGGATATACTCTCAGAAACAGAAAGTCAGTGAGAAATTCTATCAAAAAAACTAAACATATTTTTCATTCTCAATTGAATTGCTTTTGTGAGATAAGTGAATTCTAAAAAGGGTTTCGATAAGTATATCAACAACAAGATTAAACTTGGCTTTAAAAGGAAGTGGGTAGGATGACAATGCGGAAATAATTTTAGGTTTAACTCAGTGAAGGCTGCTTATTCTGAGGTTCCTTTTGGCAATGGGACACTTAGATGGTTGGGATTTTAGGTAGTAATAATAACAAATGTTATGATGGTACTTTTAAATTCTTATTTAAATTCATATTAAATGTTATGATAGGAAGTAACTGAATGTAAGGCTAGGCCCTCTTTGTTGGGGATGCTGATAGTAGCATTAACTCACCCTAAACAAACGCTGGTTTTTCTGTTTTTATTTTTGTGTTGTTTTATCTTTTGGCAGCATCTCACACAGCATGTGGGATATCAGTTCCCGGCCCCCTGCACTGGCAGCCTTGAGTCTTAAGCAGTGGACTGCCAGGGAATAAACCTCTGGTTTATTCTTCTGCTTTCCTATAATCTCATTTACCCCCTCTATGCATCTCTACTTCCTCCAGTACACCTTTACAGGTTTCCCTTGCTATCAGAAAGTAGAGTGTTTCAATGGAACCTTTCACAAGCCACAGCGGTGTAAAGCAAAGAAGCGATTCAGGACATGTCTTGCTAATGGAAGCACAAAATACATGGAGATAAAGCACAGATGCTCAAAGACACAGTTCAAAGCCACGGCGGCTGGGTGCTGAGCGTGGTTGTGGGGAAGAAGCTTGGTAGGGCCACCCTGCTTGTTCGGGGCACCCCTCTGCCTCTACAATGCAAAACAAATGCTGAACACTTGTTTTGCTTTTGGCCTTTTATGGTCAAAGCAAAAATCTCCTTCAGATTTCTTTCCATTAGAGAAAGTAAGTACTCATGTAGGTCTTCTGTAAAAGCAGAGTGGCTTAGAGTGAACTTCTGAAAATCAGGGGATACCTGCACTGACTCTCGTAGTATTTTGAAGGATATAACAAGTTTCTCTTTTTTCTTTTTTAAAAAAATATTTGTTTATTTAGTTAGTTATTTTTGTGGCTGCGCTAGGTCTTTGTAGCTGTGAGGGCTTTTCTCTAGTTGTGATGAGTAGGGGGTCCTCTCTAGTTGTGGTATGAAGGCGTCTCTTGTTGTGGACCATGGACTCCAGGCACATGTATTTGCAGCACGTGGTTCAGTAGTTGCAGCTCCCGGGCTTTAGAGCACAGGCTCAATAGTTGTGGCACATGGGGTTAGTTGCTCCACATTTGCGGGATCCTCCTGGGCCAGGGATGAAACCGTGTCTCCCGCATTGGCAGGTGCCTTCTTTACCACTGAGCCACCTGGGAAGCCCTACATCAATCTCTCTTGAATTTCTTGAGAAAGAAGGAACTACCATCAGCTGTAAGCACAGCTCCTAACTTGTGCTTAGTCCTATTCCGAATGTTCTTGTGTGTGTGCTAAGTCATTTCAATCATGTCCGTCTCTTTGCAACCCCATGGACTGTAGCCTGCCAGGCTCCTCTGTCTGTGGGATTCTCCAGGCAGGAATACTGGAGTGGGTTGCCATGCCCTCTTCCAGGGGATCCTCCCGACCCAGGGATCAAACCTGCATCTCTTAAGTCTCCTCCATTGGCAGGCAGGTTCTTTACCTCTATGGCCACCTGGGAATGTTCTTATTATCATATGTTTGTGATGATGCTTATTAGGGATCTTTTTACAACTATAAAATAACAGACCTGTCATCAACAATTCCATAATTTATATATATGGACATGCTTGATAAAGAAAAGAGCAATTTCTAATGGCCAGGAGGTCTGAGGAAAGAAAAAAAAGGAGAAGAAATATCCCAAAATGTAGTGCATAGCAATTCATTATCTAGAGCTGCGATCCCACAGAAAAGTTCATAAATGTCAAGGATCCTAAGAAAATATGTTTACCGTTTTCTTGGGTCAAATTTTTGGCTTCAAACTTCATTTCACGGTTTTGAGGAATTCTGTCTTCACAGTTAATCAGTAAATGGTCAACATTTAAGTCATGCCACTCTTCTGAAATCAACCAAAGTTCAAGTAGAATTTCTGAGTCAAGTGTTGTCATGCTGACTAAGGGCAAGGGTGAGGGAAGGTGGGAGAGGATTGGGGCCATCACAGAAGGCACGTGAACAACAACAACTTCATTCTAGGGCTGGAGAGTTCTCCAAGTCCAGGAGTCAGAGTTCCTAACCAATGGGAGAGGTGGGAGCTTGAACTGCCCCCTTAGGTCAGTGGGAGAAAAATGTTTGGAATGTTATTTGCATAACTGTGACCTCAATTCAATATAACATGCCCGGGCAGGTAGAATCCACTCCCCTGGAGGTCGAAGTCTCAAGGGTATACTTTTACCATTTCAATGAGAGATATTCTTATCATGGGATAATGTTCTCATCTACATAAGGTGAGATTATAAGTTAATGTGATTCATTTAACAAGAGCATGTATAACCGAAGGTATGCTCTGTCCCATTTGACTCTTTCTTACACACTCTTCTGTGTAAAAGAATGACTAAAATGCAGTTATCTTTCTCATAAAAAGAAATCAGATTATTTTTATTATAAGTCTCCCTCTCTCCACCAAGTCAATGTCAGTCTCCCCTTTTATCCTGAAAAGAGCATTTTATCCTATAAAGAGCATTCAGGAGCAGGAGTGAAGAGGCCAATGGACAGAGGTACCCTGGAAAGAATCTTGAAATGTGAGACACAGTACCACCTTTGCCTTGGAGCAACTTTGTGCCTTTGGGCCAATCAGGTGACCTCTTAAGGCTCCAGCTTCCTGGTCTGTAGAACATGGAGCTGAATCAAAGCGTTTCTCTTGAGGTGGGTTTCTACCCATTGAGCACAGTAGGGTCACTGAGAGTCTTTGAAGGGGATGAGTTCCTTGAAATAAGTAATGGTATTTTAAACCCAGAGCTTACCACAAGGCATGACATGTAGTCAGGTTGCCAAAGTAGCAAATAAACACAGGATGTTCAGGGAAACTTGGATTTCAGATAAATGATGAATACATTTTTAACATGAGCATGTCCCAAATATTTCTCTGACAACTCCACACATAACAGGAAGTCCAAGTTTGTATCTGGAATGAATTTACATCATCAAGCCTCTACAGGGGAAATTTAGATGAAGAAGGTAAAGAGGTAAGAGGTGTGTGTTTCCATAGATTTTCAGTTACATCACATGAGGAGTCCCTTTCTCTCTCGCTCTCTTTTTTTCTTCCCCCCAAGCTTAACACCCTTGACTGAAGTACTTTTTAAACCTTTGATAAAAATGATTATATCAAATGAAGTGCTTTAGTCTGTGAGTAAAGTATTGTTGCTTAGTCACTGAATTGTGTCTGACTCTTTGTGATCCCATGGACTGTTGCTCTCCAGGCTCCCCTGTCCATGGAATTCTCCAGGCAAGAATACTGGAATGGGTGGCCATTCTCTTCTCCAGGGAAACTTCACAGCCCAGGGATCGAATCTGGGTCTCCTGCATTGCAGGCAGATTCTTCACCACTGGACCACCAGGGAAGTCCAGGTGTTGTTCTCTGGAAGTCCTTTATATGTTAAGCCCTGACTCAAAACAAAGACACATCTATGTTGGTCCTAACATAACCCTATAAACATGTTATCCTTTAGTCAGAATGATTACAACATCAAAAGTTCATGATGACTTTTTGCTCAGAGAAAAATTTTTGTAACTCGAAGAAACCTTTTTCTTTTTCCCATTATTCACTTCAATCTTTCATGCCAAGCATATGGCACAATATCCCATGGAGTATATGTACAACAGACTTAGAAAAGCTGGCAGAATCCTCTTTTCAGAGGGGGGTTTCTTTCAGCTGGAATTCATCCAAATATACTTTCATTTTTAAGTAGGTTATTAGAAGGAAGGTAAAACAGATAATAATTTTCTTTTGGTGCCTGATACTGCCCAAGATTCTTAAAGTGCTCTGTACTCTGGTTTCAACCTCACATCATTTTGGTCAGGTGGAGCAGGCCAACGTGCGTGTTTTAGTGTGGGGAATATTTAACTAGTCTCAAGACCTGCAAAAGGGGTTTGGCCCTGATTTTTCACACAATGTTATATGCTTTTGTTCACCATGTAAATGGGGTGTGTAACTGGGGTAAATTCTTTCACAGTCCTCCTAAAGCGCACATATTAAAGAGTATTTTCCCAGAGCTTACATAAAATTCCAAGTGGTATACACAGTAAGTTTTAAATGCTACATATGGAGAAAAGAGAAGAGTAAGAAAACTGGTATTTAATGAATAGCTTTGCTATTCCAGACATGATGCTAAATGTCTGACATGTTTGAATTTATAAAATCTTGCAAACTACTTTTGAGGGTTATTTTACAGGCTATTGATTCATCCAAGGTTATCCAATCTAATGAACATCGGAGACAGAATGATTGCCAAAGGCTACTCCTGCAAAGGAAGCGATGTGGGTTTCTACAAACATACACTTGATAAGCGAGTTTTTTCTTAGTCTGTATCTTTGCTTGTTTGTTAAAAGTTAAAATAGAGTCTCTTTAGGGTGGAATTGTAGAGCAGGCTTTAAATCCAAAACAGCACTCTCCTGATCACAAGCAGTATATTCAAGCAGAGATCATTTCTTCAGAAAGACGTGTATAGTTTCTCCTGCCCACTGGTAAGGGTAGTCAGAGTCTCTGGAATTCCCTGTGTTACACATTCCAAACACAACAAATCAATCATTAATTATTTTCAGGAAGAGTGTTCATAGTTCCCTTCCTTCTTTAGGTGATATGACAGAACTGTGAAGAACAAAACAAAAACCCTGGGTACATAGTATTGGCTTGGCCAAAAAGTTCATTCTGGTTTCTCCATAACATTTTACTGAAAAACCCAAATGAACTTTTTGGCCAACCCAATACTTAGGCAGCATCTGATCCAGGGTCTCCTTTGTTTACAGATCCTTTAATTTCAACATAGCATCATCCTTTCCTGAGGGCAAAGAAGGAGATGATGGATTTTTGTAATGAGCGAGTAAATGGCTATTGAACTTTCTTGACCTAATTATATAAATCTGAATCGTAGCTTAAAATAATACAGGCTTAGAATCTTGAGCTGTATGTGAATTCTTCAAAAAAGGCTTGGAGGTATGCATAAGAGTTTATAGCGACTACAGGAGAAAAGTTTGAACTTTTTTTTCTTTTTCTTTTTTTTTTTAGAGACAGCAGCAACTGGGGTGCATATATTTCCTCCTGGACCCAACAGGCTGGGAGCAGAGCACAGACAAATGCACTGAGGCTCGTGGGCCTATGATGGCCTGGATTTCGCCTCCCAGGTGGTAATGAAATGGATGTGTAGGGACTGAAGTGATCTTCCCAGAACTGAGAGAAGGGCCTTGGTGGTGTGGAAGCAACACAAGCGTTGAGCATGGCACAGGTGCAGGAGAGGGGGTGCAGTGGGGGTGAGATGGGGTGTGCTGGGTGGGGTGACCCTGAGGGCACGGCCTGCTGAAGCACATTGGGCCCTGGCTGTTGACTCGAGAAGCTGGATGCCGGGGGCTAGGAGAATGGAAAGGCTCCTGAAGGTATGTCCGCGGACGGGATCGGCCCTGCGTAAAACCGGGAGAGTCCAGGGTAACTCCCATAGGAAGGCGATGAGAGGGCAGGTCCCGGGCGCCCGTTCAGGAGTCCACGGACAGCTGCAGCCCCTCCTGCATGTCCACCTGGATTTGGCCAGTGCCTCCTCTGTCAAGAGTTCTGAAGGCTCGGAAAACTGACCAGCTAGACCAGAGAGCTGATGAAGCTGTCAACACCCACGTTTCCTCCCTCATCTGAGTGGCTTCGGATGATACTGTCATGGAGAGCCTCATTCAAATAGAGTCCTGATGCCTCAAAGGTCCCTGGGGAGTTCCCTGCTGCCCATGGTCCCTAAACCAGCAATGGTCAAGCTGTATATTTCCTGCCACTTCTGAATGTCGTTCCACAAGCACTAGAATTCCTCAAAGTCCAGCTTGCTGGTCGTGACACTGTCGATCACGGCCACCAGGCTGCGACAGGTGTCAATGCCCAAACGATCAGTCTTCAGATCAGGAAGTTGGGTTATGACTTGGTTGAGAAGGTCTGGGAGTTCTGTGGCAGTGAGTGCCCTGTGTCTACTGTCAGCTAGGCAAAGAGCCTCGGGAACTGCAGGACTTCCTCACCATCTGGCCTAGAGAACGGAGTGAGGCGTGCAAGGGGCGGGGTCTGGGCAGTGCCGCGCAGGCGCCTCCCGGTCCCTCGCCAAAGGCCCCGCCCAGGATGCACGTGGCGGTCCCGCCAGCACCGCTGCCGCTGAAGCTGGCGTTCCTGCAGCGTTCCCCGACCCACGTCTCCTCCCGGTTCCACCCAGGTTCCACCTTCTCTTCCCTTGCCTCTGCCTCCCCGCCTCCCCGCCCACCTCCGACCCGCTGTGAGTCAAGATTCCCCCACGCTCACCGTCCGCTGCTCCAATCACCTCTGCATCAGCCTCAGGTGCTGGACTTTGGAGGAAGGCTGCTTGAGAAACTCTAAAGGAAATTAAGCAACAAACTCTGGCTATCTCCAGCAAAAAGAAGAAAGAATTGAAAGGTAAAAAATATTTGCTGCCTGAAGTTTTTTTTTTTTTTTTTTTGAGCCATATGGGTTTTCATCTTTCTGTTTCCCAGTAACTTAGACATAGTAAGTGTTTAGTTTGCTGCTTTAGGGTAGAAATTTCCTAGATTCAACAGTGATTTGTTCAGCAATAACTTCAGCGACTTTGTTATTGTGAATGCTAGACATGGAGAAGGAAATGGCAACCCACTCCACTGTTCTTGCCTGGAGAATCCCAGGGATAGCACAGCCTGGTGGGCTGCCGTCTATGGGGTCGCACAGAGTCGGACACAACTGAAGTAACTTAGCAGTAGCAGACATGGATATAGGGGGCAGACTAGAACTATAAACTGGGATAATAGAAGCTGTCACTGCATAAAAGAACCAGGTACCAAAATTCAAGAAAAAAGATGGGAATAAATTCTAAGGGATTTATTCTTTAGTGTGACATGAATGTCAGGCATCCTTATACTGTCCCATCCACGTATTATATAACTGAACAGAGAGGCCCAAGTCCTTGAAAATTCTCCATTTTTTGCACATTTAACAATGTGCAAAGAACCTGTGAGAAACATGTTTTTGAATGGAGTTAATAATAACAGAATATTACAAAGTGTGATGTTGGTCCTTTAAAATGGTTTGAGTCAAAGATCATCTGCTAGCATATGGATTTCAGTTTTGCTACCCTAAAGAGAAAGCTTCAGATTACAGTATTTAAAAATTTTAGTTTACTCTCTGAACTCTAATTTAATATTAACTTTCGCTTAGAGAAATGTCTTTTGAAATCTAACCTGAGCCAAAGGAAAACTTTCACTGACAATACCTTTTGCCTGAGTCTTGATCCTTCTGATGTCTATTACTATTTTGTTTTTGAACTCGGTGGGAGGGAGATGTCTCAAAGTATGATCCATTCTTCCTAGAAAACCTCAGCATCACCTCGAATTGCAGACAGAAACCCTCAGCATCACCTAGAATTGCAGACAAGGCAGGCGTACGGCAGACTTGCCTCAGTGTCAGTCTAACTCAGACCAGAGAGGTCCTTCTCTGATTGGGGACGGAGATCATTAAAAGTATGTAAAAGCTAGGCTTGCACTCCGATTCGTGAAGGAATCACCTTTGCTTACACACCTAAAAGAAGAGGGTCCCTGATGGCTCATGAAACCAGGAAGAAACCTGACCCTGAAAATGCTAAACATATGGATTACAACTGAACACGATATTGTCCCAATATTCAGGAAACTGATGAAAGATTTTCAGTTTTAATGCTAGTGTCCGTCTCCTGAAGACACATAGAGTTTCAAATAGTACAGGCCACATCCCTGATTTTAAAATGAACTTTTAGCCAAACAGCTGGTAAACAGGTTTCCTTGAATGCATTCAATATCTTGCTGTCTTTTCAAAGATTCCCTTTGATCCTTCATTTCTCTGCTAGTCTAACTTCTTATCACTGATTTCTTCTACGGGTGTAAGGCTCATACTCCTTGTTCCCACAATATTATGCAAATCTGTAATACTCCTAAAATGAAAACCATAGTGCTCCACATGCTATTACAATAAAGACTTTTGAATTATAGTCATAAAAAGACTAATTTGGTCTCTCTCTAATTTAAAACAAGACCCTAATACATTTAAGGATTTGAGAAAAGAGGCATTGCTATTTGACTCATTCTCCCTGACCAGTCTTTGAGTTGTTAGTCTTGAGTCTGTTTTCTCTATGTTTTCTTAACCAAAGTATATCCTACTAAATCTGAGAAGCAACCATCCTAGGTTAAGATTTTGATTCATGTTTCTCTCTTTTCCTTTCCAGTGTTTCTCTCTGATCGTCCCTGATTTCCCATAGCATTTAATACTCATATAATGCAAAGAGCTAACCGTGTTCCCTAATGGATTTGTACGTGTACATATGGTCCATATCTTGAAACAGTTTTTAATTTCATATAGCTGTGCACTCAGCTGCTGGTTTCTACTGCTTCCAGAAACCTTGCCAGACCATCTGCAGACCTCTAATTATACTTCTGACCAGAGGGCAACTGGCAGGAATTAAGTGTTATCATCGTATTCAACAAAGTTTCATGATTCCAAAGCCCTCACTCAGAAGCAGTACCAACCGGCCTTCAGAAAGAGACAGAGGTTAGCAAGGCCCCTCGTTCAGCTGCTGTCTTGCATTCATGCTTCTCTGAGTCAGCAAGTATTGTTGATGCTTAAGAGGAGCCAAACTCATTTGAAGAGCGATTTCAGCAGCTGGGGAGACAGCTTCAAGTTCAAGTCCCGATGATCATGGCAACCATTTCCAGCTTTTTTTTTTTAACTGGGTTTCCAAAGGACCATGCAGTAGAAATAAGGGCAAAATTAGGATACATTTTAGCTATTGTAAATTCTCTATAGCAAAATGTGCAAACTATGCCTATTCTTGTAAATAAAGTTTTATTGGACCACAGCCAAAAAAAAAAAAAAAGAGTAGCAGAACTCAGACCCTGCACAAGTATCAATCATCAGATGGTCAGAACAGTAGGGCTGGATATGAACAATAACAAAGATTTTCGAGATGCTGGCGTACCTTCTTGGAATCAGGAGGAATAATTGTGACTGTCTTTGAGATCACAGCAAATCACAGGATGAGGCTAACTAAATGCAGCTTTAAGGAATCCCCACCGGAAGAAAAGACCCGCTAGACTGAAGGAAGCAAGCTAGTTCAGCAGACCTTCTGTACAGGAGGTGACCTGAAGGGAGGGGGTGCAGGATCCCTGTGAAAACCTTGCAGACCAGGGTTGATTCCACTGATCTGAAAACGGTTGTCCCCTGTCTCAGTAAATCACCCCAAAGTGGCATGATTTATGTATAATCAATTAACTCCTACAATTTTTTTTTTTTTGGTTGCATGGTATGTGGGATCTTAGATCTCCAACCAGGAATTGAACTCATTCCCCTTGTATTAGAAGCAGGAAAATTTAACCACTGGACCGCCAGAGAAGTGCCAACTCCTACAGTTCTTTATTCGTGCCCTTCTAGCCATGTCGTTATCACATCCAGTTCCATCTCTTGCTTCCTTGTCTAACTCCCTGCATAAAGGGATGTTTGCACCCTGGGTCTAGCCTTTACTCCCGGCTTTATATTTTCAGAGCTCCTAGAAAAGCCTGCTAATTTACCCCACCTTAAAACTCAGTTTTGGAGAAGGAAATGGTAACCCACTCCAGTATTCTTGCCTGGAGAATCCCATGGACGGAGAAGCCTAGTAGGCTACAGTCCACGGGGTCGCAAAGAGTCGGACACGACTGAGCGACTTCACCTTCACCTTCACCTTTGGGGAAAGGACACACATACACACATGCTGTTGTGTTTGTTGTTTCAGGGGAGCCTAAAGCTGTTGTGTTAGTCAGAAGGGAACTTCCTGCTTTTATTTTGTGAGTGGACTGGTAGATAAGAGTGAGATGTAGGGTATGCATGACAGGAAGAAAAGGAAAATTGACAACCAATGGATCCCTTGTTATATTACGCTGGTAAGTGATCTGATGCTATTTGGCAAGTTCAAGTTGAAATTCCAGAGACAGGTGGTTTTATGTAGAGATATAGGTGTATGAGCCCCATCACTTCATGCCTGAACTGTTTCTTAGCTTGAATAGATCCCTAACTTGTCTTCATACCTCCTGCTGCTGCTACTGCTGCTAAGTCGCTTCACTCGTGTCCGACTCTGTGTGACCCCATAGACAGCAGCCCACCAGGCTCCCCCGTCCCTGGGATTCTCCAGGCAAGAATACTGGAGTGGGTTGCCATTTCCTTCTCCAGTGCGTGAAAGTGAAAAGTGAAAGGGAAGTCACTCAGTCGTATCCGACTCTTAGCGACCCCATGGACTGCAGCCTACCAGGCTCCACCGTCCATGGGATTTTCCAGGCAAGAGTACTGGAGTGGGGTGCCATCGCCTTCTCCGCTTCATACCTCCAGTTGCTCCCAAATGCAGTCCATCTGGGACCCCATGGCCAGAGCCAGAGTGACTTTCTTTAAACACTGCTTTCATCAGCTGTCCCGGCTCAGACATGTTCAGTGTCCTTTTTTCTGGACCGATGAGTCACGCAGCATCTCCCCAGCACGTCTTTGGCATTTCCACCTAGGGAAGCTTTGCTGGGATGAGACTTTCTCCTAACATCTTCCTCTACCTCCCTAAACAGTCTTCATCCTGTTGGGCTGGGCTCTGCTCCCAGCCTCTATGAGTCTTCTGGGACCACCTGCAGCCATCTCTCTGAGCTCTGAAAGCCTCTGGCACGTCATACCAGCTTTGTTCACTTTCTTGTGTTCTTCTCTGTGTGAATCTTATCTGCCCATCTGAGTAGTCAGCTTCCTGATGCTGAGTCAGTGGGCCTCTTCTCCAGCCCGTGATACACAGGCAGTAGAGAGAGAATCGGGTTCTGATCAGCTCACTATCACAGTTACTATTATTTTTTAATGTTTATTTATTTATTTGACTCTGTCAGGTTGTGGTTATGGCATGTGGAATCTAGTTCCCTGACCAGGGATCGAACCTAGGCACCTTGCAGTGGGAGAGTGGAGTCTTAGGCTCTGGGCCACCAGGAAAGTACCTGCTTTTATTTCTTGCTGCCTCTTGAGTTTGTGGTTGAAGATGGATTATGCCAATTTGGTGAAGATTTGTCTGCGGATGCTGGTAATATCTATGCTGTGGTAGGTCCCAGTAGTGACTTGTGTTGGGTGCAGAGATCACATTTTTTCTGATTCTTGTTCCCACACCCAGACATTTTTCCTCAAGCATGTTGCCGGCTCAGAGTGACAGGATCTGGAATATCCTTGACATTAGCCGTGGATGGTGCAGAAATTAGCTCTCCTATCAGAACCTCCAAGAAGCCCTTGTTTTTAGTCTTTGTCACCAGCCCAGGTACCTCCTATGCTCTTGGTTAGCCCAGCTTTGGGAGGCTTTCAGTGCTTTTTAGAATTAGTATGTTTCCTCTCTGGAAACTACATTTCTGGGACTTCCCTGGTGATCCAGTGGTTAAGACTCCATGCTCCCATTGCAGAGGGCATGGGTTTGATATCTGGTTGGGCAATTAAGATCCCTCATGCCACATGGTGAAGCCAAGAAACCACATTTCCATACCCCGAATCAGCTCCTATATATACTGCAATAGGGAGCTTCCATCGGAGAAGGCAATGGCATCCCACTCCAGTACTCTTGCCTGGAAACTCCCATGGACGGAGGAGCCTGGTAGGCTGCAGTCCATGGGGTCGCTGAGTCAGACACGACTGAGCAACTTCACTTTCACTTTTCACTTTTATGCACTGGAGAAGGAAATGGCAACCCACTCCAGTGGTCTTGCCTGGAGAATCCCAGGGATGGTGGAGTCCAGTGGGCTGCCATCTGTGGGGTTGCACAGAGTCGGACACGATTGAAGCGACTTAGCAACAGCAGCAGGGAGCTTCCATATTGTCTTCCCCTATTCCCAGCAGGGAACACCCATTCACCCTGCATTTACGTTACCTAAATGCATTACAGCTCATAGAGTGAGCATGTGTGGGGGGACAATGAACCCCACAAGTGACCCTATGCAGGGCGAAAGTGCTTCAGTCCAAGATGACCTGTGGTTGCAACCTTATACAAAGGAGAGGCCTGTTCCATTTTTCGGTGCCTGTGCCAAAAATTACTTTCTGTTTGCCTCTCCTTCATCCACCAATTCATTCTCCAGTCTTCTGTCCTGCTCTGAGGCTAAGGAGGGCTGCCTGGAGTTTGGACTAAAGGAAAGTACCTCCGGAGACTGCAGCTGGGAAGAGAAAAGAGCCACCTGTTCATTTCCTAGTTCCTTCCTGCTTCATCGCAGTTGTAGCAGCGGCTCCATCATTTATGGCAAAAGGACTCACGAAGCCTTCCACAGCTCTGATGCTCTGGGTTTCGAGATCACCACCCGCTCTGTGTGTCCTTTCAGACTCCAGGTGGTGACAGATTTCTGGTGTGGCTCCTCCTGGCGTGTCAACAAGGCTTGATGGCTCCCTTCACCCCGTTTCTTCACTCAACTTCCTTAAACTCTTCATGCACCATCTGTCTGCCTCATGGCCCCTAATTGATACAATGCCCTCTCCAAGAGCACCAAAGTTTATCTTTCTTTGCCTTTATCCAGATGCATCTGGGTATATTGATCTCTCCCAGGGTGCTAACCATGGTGACTGGCCCTAAAAAATCACTTGTTATCTCAGATGAAGAAAGATTATTCATAAGCCAGACCTTAGTTTTTGATGTGAATCCAGGGTTCCTGTTGACAAACCAAGCTGCTGGATGTGACCCCTGTTAGCACCGGCCCCGTGAGCTTGACCCTACACCCTATGGGGTTCCCAATTAATAATAAACGATCAGGACCACATAATCTTATTTATTGACAGGGGTACCCATTGAATAGGCTCAACGGCCCATCTAAAGCTCAATGGAATATGTCCGCCATCTTCCAGCTGTGAGTTTCAGGATGTTGTGACGATACCATTCTTATGATGCTATCTAGCTTGCCACTGTCCTAGAGGGTGGCTCTGGCCCGAGTTATTCCAAGGGGTCTTATGCTTTTACACCACCACCTTCAGTGTCTTTCGGATATGATTTGTTCACAGCCTTCTTTCTGCTCAACCAGGGTGACATTCATGCTCAGATGTGTAGGAGCCACTAATGGCCTGTTCATCAAAGAGAAGCCCTCACCCGCAAACCCTTAGTGGAGTTTAGTTTGCTTGCTTTGACGCTTCCTAGCGGCCTCAGCGATTCTTGTTTTGATTATCCTTTCTGCACACATCATGCTTTTGAAATTCCCAACATATTTCCAAGTTATTTTAGCTGGGTATTTTCCTGCCAATCTTAAAATCGGCGTTCCTACTCTTGGCTTCTTAATGATGCTTGCTGATGGGAGAAAAAAGAAAAAAAGGAGAGAAAGGATCTATCTCAAGATCTTTTCCCTCAGGAGGTAGTATAACCATCTCTTGCAGAGGGGTTATTTTTCATTCAAGTGCAGGATGCGGAAGAGCCAACACATGCAAATTTGAAACAAGCGTTTCCAGAGCATCAGTCTTGTCACGCATGCGTAAAACAAATTATCCAATGGGAGCAGTGCATAAATCACTCAACAGAGCGTGCCAAAAAATTCCATTGCACTCCTTCCAGGATCTAAAACCCAAACATGTTAGCGTTCCAAGCCCTTACCTAAAATATTCTGAAGGGAAAATGAACTGTGAATAACTGGAGAAAGAAGAAGCAATTCATCCACCTGATGTGACCACCTGCTAATCAACGTTCCCACAGTGTTTCGTATCCAGCTATGAATCAGAACTCTTGAGCTAAGTTTATGGCTTAAAAAGCCAAAGATTCCTGTCATCATCATCACTGTTCTTTACCAGTGACTGGAGCCAGAATCTGCGTGAGTCGTGATGCATCTTAAAGGATATTTGTCTACGTGGGTTTTGTCTGACTGGGGGAGGAGCGTGGCTTGGTTCCAGAAGCTGGGACTAATGGGAAGTGCGGGAATTCACAGTTAAAGAAAGGAAAGGCCTTAGAGAGTATGGATGCGAGTTTTAGTGTCTTAACCCACTGCGCACCCATGGAAGAAAGAACTCGACATGTGTTAGGAATGTATAAGAAAAGGTACTTGCACGCACTTTTTTAGTAAAATGCTCTTGTACAAGACACAGCACTTTGTGCAACACGGTTCAAAAAGCATTTATTGAGGTAGACAGGAAACAGTTCTTCAGCAAAATGACTGCCCTCCACATGCAGAAAGTAAGTACGGTCAAACAGGAGGAGCCCCTAAAAACTGGAAAAAGAGAAATGGGTTCAGCTATAAAACCAATGCCCTGAAATAGATTAGGGGGCACACAGTCTGGCACTGAGCTGCAAGATTCAACGTAGTTCTTTATCAGTTTGCTAAAGCTGCTGTAACAAAGCACCTGGACTGGGTGACTTAAAACAACAAACATGTATAGTCTCAGAGTATTGGAAGCCAGAAGTCTGAGATCAAGATGACAGTGGGGCCACGCTGCCTTTGAAATGCATAGGGACATCCTTCCTTGACTCTTCCTAACTCCTGGCGATTGCCCACCGTCACTGGCATGCCCCAGTCTCCATCACCCCGAATCTTCCTCTGTGGCTGGATGGTCTCTGAGGGTCTTTCCTCTTATAAGGACACCAATCATATTGGGTGAGGGGCCCAGCATACTTCAGTATGAGTTGATCTTAAATCTGCAACAACACTGTTTGGAAGTGAGGTCATGTTCTGAGATACTGGCACTTAGGATGTCAACATCTTTTTTTTTTTTTTTTTTTGGTGGCGGGGGATGCAATTCAGCACACAATTTATATATGGAAATACGGCAGGAATAAAATTTCCAAATTAGGACTTTTCATCTTTGTTTCTTTTCTCCTTTTTTTCTTCCCTTCCTCCCTTTCATGTCTTTTTTCTTCCTCCTGTTTCCTTTCTCCCTCCTTCCTTCCCTCCCTCTTTCCTTTCTCTCTCATCTTCTCCTCGTCGCTCCCTTTTTTTTCTTTTCTTGTTTCCTTAGCTGTAGCATCTTGATGAGGAGGGACGAACAGAACTAGAAGACACTGAGTTGATGTATATAAGAAAAGGCTTGTCCATAGCCAGAGAAATATGACTCACAATGAGAAGGACAGTCTGCCCGTGTTATTAGGAAATCTCACACACAGCATAATGGAATTTTGAAGACGGAGAAAGAGATTTAGAAGTGTAACGTGGGTGAGAGAGCTAAAGATGATTTTCAGAAATAGGCTGTGTTTCTAGGAACAGCCATCCTTTACCACCAGTGAGAGCATCCTGAGCACATAGGATGGGTTACACTTCATGACTTCGGAGTCCCGTCTGTATTCCATCCAGATGTGTCAGTGATGAGGCAGACTCTGCTGGGAGGAAACAGGACTGATTTGGCTCATGCTACGTGAAGCCTGGGGGTTAGCATGCTACATAAATCTGATGGGGGTTCTCCAGCAATGGAGGCACGATAACAAAAGACAGAAAGAACTAAATAGTGGTCAGGTGTGTTCAGGCACAGCCCAGAGGACAGAGAAGCTTTTCTGGTGGATTTTAGTATCATGGCTCCCAGAGACTTTGCTGCTGGTCCAGTGGTTGAGAGTTCGCTTTCTAATGCAGGGCCTGCAGGTTTGATTTGTGGTCAGGGAGCTGAGACCCCACCTGCCTCTTGGCCAAAAAACCAAAACTTAACACAGTAGCAGTATTATCAGTTCAGTTCAGTCGCTCAGTTGTGTCCAACTGTTTGCCAGCCCATGGACCGCAGCATGCCAGGCCTCCCTGTTCATCACCAACTTCTGGAGTTTACTAACTCATGTCCATTGAGTCAGTGATGCCATGCAACCATCTCATCCTCTGTCATCCCCTCTCCCCCTGACTTCAGTCTTTCCCAGCATCAGGGTCTTTTCAAATGAGTCAGCTCTTTGCATCAGGTGGCCAAAGTACTGGAGTTTCAGCTTCAACATCAGTCCTACCAATGAACATTACTTTATATTCCAATGAACATTATACTATAACAAATTCAATAAGGACTTTAAAAATGATTCACATGAAAACATCTAAAGGAAACCATCCTAACATGGCTCCTCTGTAACAGACAACCACGTCTTATGCTTCCTCGGCTGAGATCGCGTCCTTCACATCCCCCAAGCGAGCCCACCTTTGCTGCTCCTATGCTCATGAAGCAAACTTCTCACTCTTAATTTTCTCCTCCAAGCGGATAATCTATTAGTTGCATTGACAAAAGTATTCTCTTCCCTTCAGAGTTTAGCGCACTTTAAGGGCAAGATTGCAGGCATTTTAGGCTTTGCAGGCCACAGCAGCTCTGTGACTGCAATGCAGTTCTGCTGCTCTGAGGGGAAGGAAGCCCTAGACACGTGTAAACCTTGGGCCTGGGCGAGCTCCAGTGGGACGTGATTTACATAAACAGACGTCAGGCAGAACTAACAAGCCTTAGTTCACTGACTCTGTACTAGACCATAGGACGATAATTTGTTTTTTTTAATTTAGTGAAAATTTGTATTTGAAATGGAATTTTGAAGACGGAGAAAGAAGATTTAGAAGTGTAACATGGGTGAGAGAGCTAAAGATGATTTTCAGAAATAGGCTGTGTTTCTAGAACAGCCATCCTTTACCACCAGTGAGAGCATCCTGAGCGCATAGGATGGGTTACACTTCATGACTTCGGAGTCCCGTCTGTATTCCATCCAGATGTGTCAGTGATGAGGCAGACTCTGTGCAGGGAGGAAACAGGACTGATTTGGCTCACGCTACGTGAAGCCTGGGGGTTAGCATGCTACATAAATCTGATGGGGGTTCTCCAGCAATGGAGGCATGAAAACAAAAGACAGGAAGAACTAAATAGTGGTCAGGTGTGTTCAGGCAGAGCCCAGAGGACAGAGAAGCTTTTCTGGTGGATTTTAGTATCATGGCTCCCAGAGACTTTGCTGCTGGTCCAATGGTTGAGAGTTCACCTTCTAATGCAGGGCCTGCAGGTTTGATTTGTGGTCAGGGAGCTGAGACCCCACCTGCCTCTTGGCCAAAAAACCAAAACTTAACACAGTAGCAGTATTATCAGTTCAGTTCAGTCGCTCAGTTGTGTCCAACTCTTTGCCACCCCATGGACCGCAGCATGCCAGGCCTCCCTGTCCATCACCAACTCCCGGAGTTTACTAACTCATGTCCATTGAGTCGGTGATGCCATCCAACCATCTCATCCTCTGTCATCCCCTCTCCTCCTGACTTCAATCTTTCCCAGCATCAGGGTCTTTTCAAATGAGTCAGCTCTTTGCATCAGGTGGCCAAAGTATTGGAGTTTCAGCTTCAACATCAGTCCTTCCAATGAACATTATATTATATTCCAATGAACATTATATTATAACAAATTCAATAAGGACTTTAAAAATGATTCACATGAAAACATCTAAAGGAAACCATCCTAACACGGCTCCTCTGTAACAGACAACCACGTCTTATGCTTCCTTGGCTGAGATCGCGTCCTTCACATCCCCCAAGCGAGCCCACCTTTGCTGCTCCTATGCTCATGAAGCAAACTTCTCACTCTTAATTTTCTCCTCCAAGCGGATAATCTATTAGTTGCATTGACAAAAGTATTCTCTTCCCTTCAGAGTTTAGCGCACTTTAAGATTGCAGGTATTTTAGGCTTTGCAGGCCATAGCAGCTCTATGACTGCAATGCAGTTCTGCTGCTCTGAGGGGAAGGAAGCCCTAGACACGTGTAAACCTTGGGCCTGGGCGAGCTCCAGTGGGACGTGATTTACATAAACAGACGTCAGGCAGAACTAACAAGCCTTAGTTCACTGACTCTGTACTAGACCATAGGACGATAATTTGTTTTTTTTAATTTAGTGAAAATTTGTATTTGTTTTATATGTAAATGTCACTTAGTTTGGTTAATGCACATTGCCTTTTTGTCCCCCCAGGAAATTCCAAGGATTTAATTTTCTAATTTTGTTTTTTAAATTTGAAATCTTTTTTTTTTAACTTTTTTTTTTTGGTGTTGGAGTATAGCGGATTAACAATATCATGATAGTTTCAGATGGACAGCAAAGGGACTCAGCCACACATATACATGTATCTATTTGACTCTCTCTTTTATATGTAAATCTCACTTAGTTTGGTTAATGCATACCACCTTTGAGAAATAGTTCTACCTTCAGTGGGCTTCCCTGGTGGTTCAGTCAGTAAAGAATCTGCCTGCGATGCAGGAGACTTAAGTTCGATCCTGGGTCAGAAAGATTCCCAGGAGGGGGAAATGGCACCCCATTCCAGTGTTCCTGCCTGGGAAATCCTGTGGACAGAGGAGCCTGGTGGGCTACAGTCCATGGGGTCACAAGAGTTGGACACAATTTAGTAACTAAACCACCACTGCCATCCACCAGGATCAGATTATCAGGTGCAGTTAATTCACACACTCGTTAAGCTTGTAAAGCATCATGGCAACAGCGTGCTGGTTTCTCCCCAGCCTCAGCATGCAATTTTATATCAGTGATTTTCTCTTTTGTTTTTTTTTTACTCTGGGGGGCCTCACGAGATGAACTAGTTTTGTAAAGGACAGTGTGAGCTGACAGAAATGAAAACTGGGAGCAAGGATGAGTATCCAGGATTCCCAGGCTTAGGTGGGGTTTCCCAGCCTTTGAACTTGGCTTCTACAACTTATCATAAAAGCTGGAGACCTGGGACTTTAGTCAGTAGGCAGCAGTCATGTGGTATTGATGATGATGATGGTGAATAAGCCAATGGCTTGGTGCAAAGGGCTGTCAGGACTCCCCATAGTTTGTATATTGTTTTTTAAAATTTTTAGGTACTTCCCTGGTGGTTCAGTGGTTAACAGTCCATTCTCTCAATGCAGGGGGTCTGGATCCCTGGTCAAGAAACTGATCCCACATGCCACAACTGAAAGGTCCTGCACGCACAGCTTAAGACCTGGCACAGCTATATAAATAAATAAAATGAAATATTAAAAAAAATTTAAATGCTGTTGAACATTATTATCCAGGTGTTTATCTAAGCCTGCTGCAAACCTATGTTTTGGCTTTACCACTAGTTCAGGTAACTAATTCCATGTATTTATCTCCTAGAAATCAGGAGCATTTCAAGGGTGTCCTTTGCAAAAAGGTTATTTGGTTACTTCACATACCCCAACACTTCTAAGTAATACAGATATACAGTGGTTTTCCACCATTGTAGCCACTCAAACTTGCTAAAACATTGCATGGGATCTTAGATAAAATTGGTAACAAATGCACTGGTCTACTTGTAGACCATTTAATTTTCCCCCATAGAATTCAACCTCAGATCACACACAGTCATTTTTTTTCTTTTAATTTGGCTTCCCACTACTAGTATGTCGGCTCCACAAAGGCACAGCCTTTGTCTATTTATTGCTATAGTCAAATGCATATAGAAGGCCTCCAATGAATATTGTTAAATAAATGAGGCAACGTGTGAGGTGAGGTCCTGATGCTCACCTGAGTCTGAGGCTTCCTCTGTGATTCCGTTTCTCTCATCTGGTACCCAACTTGGGCATGCTCCGTGAAGCCCTTCCTGGGATGTAAGGTGGAGTTTGATTGGCATAGAGCCTTGAAGTAAAGCTCAGATGCATTTTATCTTATTGGGGCCTCTTGACCACCCTAATATGGTGCATATTATTACCACTTTCAATTTGCAGATGAGAAAACAGACTTGGTCACAGTCACATTGAGGAGAAATGTTAAAAAAAACCGTAGCACCGAGACAGCTCCAAATACACTCTACCAGAATTGCAAGTGCTTTTGACTGCAACTTATGGGAAGGGATTTTAAATTATACCCCAGAAAATATACACTCACATGCTTATACAGTTAGAGCAAAATTTCTACAAAAGAATGCCCTTACTAATGTAATACACTCTGATATTTTTCTTCTGTTTAATTTCAAAAAAAATTCTAATTGCAACCACAGACTGAAAAACAGCGCTGTCTGACATCCAGATTTTCTTGCATAATTTCCCCTCTTGTATCGTCTTTGCTGTTCATTTTGAAAATGAAAGGGTAGTTGCTTTCTTCTCCTGCCAGTCTTCCCAGTCTCTCTCTGTGTGAAGTCAGCCAGTCCGGGGAACAGGGCAGTTTCCTTGAGTTGAAGTCAGGGAGCGCAGAATGGCCAGGACATTCATCATCTGAAAGGGAATGGACAGCTTTCACAGGGGCAAAAGCAATTCCGATCTGAAAGCCTGGATGTGTTGGGCAGGAAACAGTTAAGAGACCAGTCAATGCCTTGAGCTGCCAAGACCACCACACTGTTCCTCCAAAGATTAGACAGAGAACAGATGTGGGGTAACTCGAGTCCTTCAGAGGAAGATAGCAACGACGTAAATTAACCTTGTCTCGGGCCTGACAGAGGGACCTCGCGCTTTTTGAAGTCTTCAGAGTGAAGCTGTGTTTTATGGGCCCTTCAAGGTTGTATACCTTTATCCAACAGGCCGAGCTTAATTAGAGCCGCTTGTTTACTGGTGGGAGGGGAGCGAGGCCAGTGGGAACTATCAGGGTGACTGCTTGGAAAACAGTCGAAGGAGCCTGCAATGGCTGAGGTTTCCTTGAGTTCTCTTCAGCTTGATAAGACTCCCTTCACCCCTGGAGATGACTTTGGTCTATTTTTTCCAAAACTGGAGAAGCAAAGAGGTGAAAACGTTCCATACGCCCAATCCTCTGGTTTGGAAGGATTGTGGTCACCGTCTCCCGCGAGGCTGGCTTTTCTGGAGGATGGAGAGGTGCACCCACACCCCCCTGCTGGAGGACGGACCTCCGGGACCCTCACCCCACTATTGACAGCCACCACCTGGGATGCGGCCGAGTTTTATCAGCGGGTGTTTACCCGGAGGCTTTGAGGAGGGCCTGGCGCTTCAGCTCCCTGAAGATAAATCCTGTCTTCAGGAGCGGCCCAGCTGGGGTGGGATTTGAGCCAGGGATGGCTGTGCTAAGGGCTGGGTCCCAGAAGAAGATATAGGATTTGGCACGTCACTGATAAGGGCCTGGGGATCGGAGGCCTGCTAGGAAGTCCTGGTTGGATTCCTGGAAGAATCTGCGAAAGGGCAGGAGCTGGGCCTGGTGGGCGGCAGATGGGGGTGCTGGAGTCTGCACCAGGGTTCTCTGAATATCCACAGGAGTGCCTAGGTTCCTGGGCAAGGAACAAGAGGACTGAGCAAGCCTGGGGGTGGAAGGCAAAGGGGGGAACAGGAAGCTGCTGTGTCTGAGGGTCCCCGGGCTTCTCTGAGTCCCTGGTTGATATGCTGGGTTCCATTGGTCAGGAACTGATCAGCGAGGACAGACCTGGGTCCCAGAGCCATGCTTACCTTGTTGTGGGCAGCTCTCTCCCACCATCGCTTTCAAACCAGCACTTTGGTCCTACGAGGAGAGGATACAGATTCACCCAGGCCAGCCAGGGCCCGCCATGAACTGGCGGATCCCAAACACAAAACAGCAGAGGCTGCCTCTTCTCTCTGGTGGGAGAGCTGTGTCTTCTTTTCATTCCCAGGGCCAAGCTTATTTGCAGGGTGGGGAGCCTGCATTCTGGTTGTGGAATCTAAGGACTCCTGAAACAAGTCCCTGCCTTAAACATCCCTTCCAGACTACCTGAAATGACACCTACAATTTGAAAATTTAAGTATTATTTTTTAAAAAATAATCGGTTCACAGGGAGATGTGAGAGCATTGTTAAGTGTTCACATCCTACTACTCTCTTCGCTCATCTTCTTACCATCGGGCTGAGGTCTTCACAGTTGAAGGTTTGGAGGACTTTCTGGGGATGGGAAGCAATTTGGAGTAGGAGGCATTGCTGGGAAAGGCAGTCCAGGGGGTTGTCAGCTTGAGGTCTTTGGTGAATCTGGGTGTTTGCGGCAGGGAGGGTGGTCAAGGAACAGATTTTAGAAGGGAAAGTGTCTAGGAGAAGCCAGTGGAGCAGATGAGAAAAGACCAACAGCACTGTATTGTGATGACTCGGAAACTGTCCCTAAGGTTTACCTGGCCCTTCTGTTCTGCTAGCTCTTAAATCCTGGCAGGGTTCTAGTGTCTTTCTGTGTGAGATGCTCTTGCCCAGGGAACCCTTTCTGCTTCCTGACTTTCAACCTGGAGTCTAGGCGACACCCCTGTGAGCAGTTCTGAGCAGACTTTACAGTGAGCCCTTCTGAGCAGGGACCTCTCGTGATTCTTGTGTGCATCACCCCCACTCAGCTTAGGAAATGCAGAAGGTACATAATGTTTGTGCAAAGGCTGATCCACCCAGTGGATGGGGGGTGCCAGGTGCACGTCTCACACCGGTATGCGGCCCCAGACCTTGGTCCTTGCTCTTCCTCCTGCTTCGTTCTTCTCAAACCATCAGATCAGTTCAGTTCAGTTGCTCAGTCATGCATGACTCTTTGCGACCCCATGAACCGCAGCACACCAGGCCTCCCTGTCCATCACCAACTCCCAGAGCTTATGCAAACCCATGTCCATTGAGTCGGTGATGCCATCCAGCCATCTCATGCTCTGTCATCCCCTTCTCCTCCTGCCCCACTAGTCATCCCTCCAGACTCAACTCAAATGCCATGTCCTCTTTGTAGCCTTTTCTTTCTGTCTTCATGTTAGTACGCTCATGTGAACACCTCATCACATATGTCACAGTGGATTATCATTGCTGACTTCTTTTGTAATCTTACCCATTTGACTTTGACCTTCTTGGAGTCGTTTGTATCTTATTTCCAGCACATAGCACAGTACTTGGCACCTAGCAGACTCTAGTAACCTTTCAGTGAATTGATTAGACCTTATATAAAATTGGCTTCCCTGGTGGCTCAGACAGTAAAGAATCTGCCTGCAATGCAGGAGACCCTGGTTCAGTCCCTGGGTTGGGAAGATCCCCTGGAGAAAGGAATGGCTTGCCTGGAGGATCCCATGGACAGAGGAAGCTGGTGGGCTACAGTCCATTGATTTGCAAAGAGTTGGACATGACTGAGTGACTAACACTACTGCTACTCCTATATAAAATTACTTTCAAGGGATCTCACCCACATTCCCAGTCGGTTTTCAGCCATTGTAGGGCACAGCAGCAGAGATAAAAACAACACCTGGGTTGGAATACGAGGAGGTCTGTCTTCTCGTTTCAGTTTGCCCCAAAGAGCTCACTCCCTCTCCTCACCAAGTCAAGTTCCCTTGACTTTCCTTCTGAACACCTTCTGGACTTGGCATCTGAAATGGCAGGTGATTAATTTGGCACATGAAGAGCTGACATGCATTTCTAGGACTGCCGAGTAGTGAAGGATTTTCAAGAAATAAGAGTCTATACAAGGATTGCAACTCGAAGCCATAAACTAAGAGGCCATCTGATTGTGATGAAGCCATGCAGCTGGGAGGCAGATGTGCTGGTCTGGCCTCTCAAGTGGCAAAGAGAAGCTGGACCCATTGAGGTCTTTGGTGAATCTGGGTGTTTGCGGCAGGGAGGGTGGTCAAGGAACAGATTTTAGAAGGGAAAGTGTCTAGGAGAAGCCAGTGGAGCAGATGAGAAAAGACCAACAGCACTGTATTGTGATGACTCGGAAACTGTCCCTAAGGTTTACCTGGCCCTTCTGTTCTGCTAGCTCTTAAATCCTGGCAGGGTTCTAGTGTCTTTCTGTGTGAGATGCTCTTGCCCAGGGAACCCTTTCTGCTTCCTGACTTTCAACCTGGAGTCTAGGCGACACCCCTGTGAGCAGTTCTGAGCAGACTTTACAGTGAGCCCTTCTGAGCAGGGACCTCTCGTGATTCTTGTGTGCATCACCCCCACTCAGCTTAGGAAATGCAGAAGGTACATAATGTTTGTGCAAAGGCTGATCCACCCAGTGGATGGGGGGTGCCAGGTGCACGTCTCACACCGGTATGCGGCCCCAGACCTTGGTCCTTGCTCTTCCTCCTGCTTCGTTCTTCTCAAACCATCAGATCAGTTCAGTTCAGTTGCTCAGTCATGCATGACTCTTTGCGACCCCATGAACCGCAGCACACCAGGCCTCCCTGTCCATCACCAACTCCCAGAGCTTATGCAAACCCATGTCCATTGAGTCGGTGATGCCATCCAGCCATCTCATGCTCTGTCATCCCCTTCTCCTCCTGCCCCCAGTCCCTCCCAGCATCAGAGTCTTTTCCAATGAGTCAGCTCTTCGCATGAGATGGCCAAAGTATTGGAGTTTCAGCTTCAGCATCAGTTGTTCCAGTGAACACCCAGGACTGATCTCCTTTAGGATGGACTGGTTGGATCTCCTTGCAGTCCAAGGGACTCTCAAGAGCCTTCTGCCACACCACAGTTCAAAAGCGTCAATTCTTCGGCACTCAGCTTTCTTTATAGTCCAACTCTCACATCCATACATGACCACTGGAAAAACCATAGCCTTGACTAGACGGACCTTTGTTGACAAAGTAATGTCTCTGCTTTTGAATATGATATCTAGGTTGGTCATAACTTTCCTTCCAAGGAGTAAGCGTCTTTTAATTTCATGGCTGCAGTCACTGTCCACAGTGATTTTGGAGCCTAGAAAAATAAAGTCTGACACTGTTTCCACTGTTTCCCCATCTATTTGCCATGAAGTGATGGGATCAGATCAGTAGGTGCCACCTAGTCATCCCTCCAGACTCAACTCAAATGCCATGTCCTCTTTGTAGCCTTTTCTTTCTGTCTTCATGTTAGTACGCTCGTGTGAACACCTCATCACATATGTCACAGTGGATTATCATTGCTGACTTCTTTTGTAATCTTACCCACTTGACTTTGACCTTCTTGGGGTCGTTTGTATCTTATTTCCAGCACATAGCACAGTACTTGGCACCTAGCAGACTCTAGTAACTTTTCAGTGAATTGATTAGACCTTATATAAAATTGGCTTCCCTGGTGGCTCAGATGGTAAAGAATCTGCCCGCAATGCAGGAGACCCCGGTTCAGTCCCTGGGTTGGAAAGATCCCCTGAAGAAAGGAATGGCAGCCCACGCCAGTATTCTTGCCTGGAGGATCCCATGGACAGAGGAGGCTGGTGGGCTACAGTCCATTGATTTGCAAAGAGTTGGACATGACTGAGTGACTAACACTACTGCTACTCCTATATAAAGTTACTTTCAGGGGATCTCACCCACATTCCCAGTGGGTTTTCAGCCATTCTGGGCTCAGCAGCAGAAATAAAAACAACACCTGGGTTGGAATACGAGGAGGTCTGTCTTCTCGTTTCAGTTGCCACAAAGAGCTCACTCCCTCTCCTCACCAAGTCAAGTTCCCTTGACTTTCCTTCTGAACACTTTCTGGACTAGGCATCTGAAATGGTAGGTGATTAATTTGGCACATGAAGAGCTGACATGCATTTCTAGGATTGACGAGTAGTGAAGGATTTTCAAGAAATGAAAGAGTCTATACAAGGATTGCAACTCGAAGCAATAAACTAAGAGGCTGTCTGATTGTGATGAAGCCATGCAGCTGGGAGGCAGATGTGCTGGTCTGGCCTCTCAAGTGGCAAAGAGAAGCTGGACCCAGGACTGAACACACAGGGGGCATGTTGATTTCACGTTGGTTTCTGCCTCTGGACAGATCCAGCCCCTCCCTTGTGAACCTTTCAAAAGGGATCCCTGCTTCCCAAGAGCTGAGGCAGTTGGTGGGACAGGTTTCTGCTGAAGTAAAAGACCCGTGTTAAAGGTAGGGTCAGAGTGTGGGTCCCGGTTTACACAGATATGCAGAGTGTGGAGTGTGAGTCTCCTGCTGTGGTCATGCTTCATCCTTGGTTTGGGAGGAAACTGCCAGTGTTTCCCTTCTACAAGACTTGAAGCTGGGCTTCCCTCCCTTCCTTCCTCTTCACTTTTTTCTCTCTTTATTCTTTCATTTTCTCTTTTCTTTCTTTCTTGCTTCCTTCCCTAC
The DNA here is from genome assembly GCA_006410635.1 of Cephalophus harveyi. Lineage (NCBI taxonomy): Eukaryota > Metazoa > Chordata > Mammalia > Artiodactyla > Bovidae > Cephalophus > Cephalophus harveyi. Next base: position 70,913 of record SJYT01054419.1, read on the forward strand.
CTTGCTGCATTCTTCCTTCTCCCCCCTCCATCCCTTCCTTTCTTTCTTCTCTCCATCATCATCCTTTCCTTCATTCATTTTTATTATGACATATAAAAACATACATAGATTAGTCAACATACTGTAACAAACCCCCCATGTTCCTGTCACCCAGATTCAATAGCTGTCAGCATTTGGTTCACCCCCTCTTATGTCCTGGAGATCACAGACCAGATGATGTCTGAGGTCCCTTCTTACTCTAAGAAGACAGGAATCTTTCTTCATCTCACTTGTTCCTGCACTGTCTGTTGTTTCTCCATCATAAAGAGTATGCAAGGGGGTACATGTGTATTTAAAATGCAATGGCAGGTCTAAAGGAAGAGTTGTCAGTATGTGAAGGGTGTTTTTTATCTCTCCCTACCCCCCAGTTTTTATCGATGCCCTAAGGCCATCCACATAAAGATGTAATTTACTGTAAAAGGACTGTGCTTTCTGTGCAAATGCAGCTTCCAGAGAAGCTCCTAGCTGCTGCTTCCAGCAGGATGGCTGCTCCTAAGTCACTTCTATATAGGAGGTCTGGTGTTGCCAGTAGTGGGTGATCTCAGTGTCCAGCTTCTAGCAGCCAGATATCATGGTCAGTTACTTTAGCTTCAAGAGCTCATCTCTTGGCTTCATTTTTCATTCTCAGAAGATGTCTCTTTAATTGCCTTGGTTTGTGAAGAGGGCTACTTAATTTTTTTACTTTTTTCTTTCACTTTCTTTTCCTCCCTTTCCCCTCCTTCTCACTTCTTACGATCACAGCAGCTATTGTTGAGCATTTACAACTTTTAAAATTAGGCTGATTTCGAGTTCGCTAATGTCTTCGTGGAATTAAAAAAAATGACTTTATATATGCGGCCTTTGATCTTTCCAGCCATCTGTGCAGTTAAAATGCCTCTACTTAAGCAACTTGGCATTTTTTATACTGTCTTGATCATTCATACTTTTTGTAAATAATGTCAGTGTTTCTTAGAAAACTGAGCTACGAGAAAAGTGGGTGGGAGGTACATGCCACTTCAGCGTTTTTCCATTTGTAGCTTTCCACTAGTCCTTTGAAGAGGTGTACATTAAGATAGCACTGTGTGTGGTTCTTCTGTTACGAGCTTTACCACAACTCATTAATTCTCAGATTGAAAACCAAGTCACAGAAGAAAAAAATGACTTGGCTAGTATTGTAACTTAGTAACTATCAAGTTTCAAATCAAGGTTAGAATGTACTATGCATGTGATGTATGTATATACGAGTGTACATCCAAATTCTGTGTTCCAGAATAAATTAATACATAAGATAGAGAAAGTCCCTCCATTAATTGAATTGCATGTTTCTATTTCAGAATTACTGGCTTGAGTTTGGAGTTTCACTTTAAATATGCTAATGAGTAAATTAATGTGCGTTTGCGTTTCTATAGCTTGTGTTCCACTTTGTCTCAGCTCTGGGCTTCTAGAACTTTGTGGGAGTCATGTAAGCTCTCAGGAATCTTGTTCTAATGTGTTAGAAAAAAACAAAGAGGACAAAAATATTTCTACCATTTCTTTTGCCTGACATGAAGTACTTTTTTTCTTCTGTTTTAAACTTTTTATTTTATGTTGCAGTATGGCCGATTAACAATGTTGTGATAGGTCCAGGTGGACAGCAAAGGGACTCAGCCATACGTATACATGTATCCATTCTTCTTCAAACTCCCCTCCTATCCAGGCTGCCAGGTAATACTGAGCAGAGTTCCCTGCTATACAGCGGGATCTTGCTGGTTATCCACTTCAAATATGACACGCTGCACTTTAAAATCAACACAGGAGGCCGAGTCCATTTTACCAGGTGCTGATAACTCCTAACGAGGACATATGCATTAAAATAAAATAATTAAGTTGCCTGAAAGCTACAAGTGTAAATACAACCGTAAGTAAGCGATCTGCATGTTTATCTTTTCTGCTGCGGCTGTTTAGCTTCCAGCTACGGTCCCTCACGCACATGCATTTTGAATGTGTACACAGAGTGAGAATTTGGCCCACTGTATGAAAATAAAGCAAAAGTATTTGGTATTCAGCTCTAAAAAATGTTGGAAGATTTTTTTTTGTTCTTCTCCAACAAGTGTTGCTTGGGGGAGATATATGACATGCTGATTAAAATGTAGGCTTTTTCAACGGTTTTGACTTTTTTTTCCCTTCAGAGCTTCGAGGCATCATGTCAGGTTCTCTGCTGCCAGTCACTTTCCATAATTTTGCTATTTATTTCCTTTGAGAGCTCTAACTGTGTTCTCATGCAGGTGCATGTGGCAGCCTCCTGGTTCAGCCCTGTCAACAGGTGCTCCAGGAAACCAGATTGTTCTCAGGATACAACCAGACCCACGCTGACATAGAAACCTCTGCTCCTTTCCAAACTGCTCACTGCCAGACGTCACAGAATTTCACCAAAAAATAGATAGTAGGGAGGACTGGGGGATATCACTGAGCCCCACATAAGAAGAAAAGTCATCATTCATTGATTTACTTCATGAATATTAACTGAGCCCTTTCTTTGTCCCAGGAACTGCTCTAGGGGAAGGGCATATAAAAGTTAAAACAGATGCAAACTCTAAAAAAAGAAAATAAGCAAGTAAAGAAATGATCAAGATACTTTTGATGGAACTAGACAAAAAAAAATTGAATTTAGGAGGTGTGGCAAGAGGCTGAATGGCCACTTTGGAGAGCAGGTTAGGAATGACCAGTCTTTGGAAGTTGTATGAAAGTTGAGGATTGAAGGTCAGGAAGGATGCAGATCAGGAAGGAGAGAATTCAAGTGCAGGATACGGGGAGTGCGGAGGTGCTGAGAGAGAAAACGCCTGATATGTTTGAGGAACAGAGGGGAGGTGGCAAGTTAGGAAGGTGTGAGTGAGAGGGAGTATGTACGTCAGAAGGCAGAGCCTGGAGGGCATCCTAGAACCAGAGTGAGAAGTTTGGATTTTGTTCTCAGGATAATCAAAGTGATTGGAAGCTAGGATCTGAATCATTGTGCTACCCAAAATACATACATACACATGCATACATACATGAACACATAATACATACATATATACATACATCCATGCTAAGTCACTTCAGTCATGTCTGAGTCTGTGTGACCTTATGGACTGTAGCCCGCCAGCTGTCCGTGGGATTCTCCAGGCAAGAATACTGGAGTAGGTGGCCATTTCCTTCTCCAGGGGATCTTCCCAGCTCAGGAATCGAACCTGCGTCACTTATGTCTCCTGTGTTGGCAGGCAGGTTCTTTACCACTAGTGCCACTTGGTTACATACAGACGTAAATGGAATTGGAAGAACCAAGGTATCTCAGAATGATGTATTAGGATTGAAAGTTCCAAATTCATGTAGTTTTGGAGCAGATTATTAAGAATAATCTGGAGAGTGGCGTGGCAGCCCACTCCAGGATTCTTGCCTGGACAATCCCATGGACAGAGCAGCCAGGCAGACTACAGTCCATAGGGTTGCAAAGAGTCTGACACGACTGAAGCAACTTAGCATGCATGCATGAAGAACAGATGTTCACACTGAGGGAACTAGACTTGAGACACATGTGCCCCAAAGTTCATTGCAGCACTGTTTACAATAGCTAGGACATGGACGCAACCTAGATATCCAAAGGCAGACAAATGGATAAGGAAGTTGTGGTACATATACACAATGGAATATTACTCAGCTATTTAAAAGAACACATTTGAGTTAGTTCTAATGAGGTGGATGAAACTGGAGCCTATTTTACAGAGTGAAGTAAGTCAGAAAGAAAAACACCAAAACAGTATATTAACACATATATATGGAGTGTAGAAGGACAGTTACGATGACCCTATACGCAAGACAGCAAAAGAGACACAGATGTAAAGAACAGACTTTTGGACTCTATGGGAGAAGACCAGGATGGGATGATATGAGAGATTACCATTGAAACATGTATATTACCATACCTAAAATAGATGACCAGTGCAAGTTCAATGCATGAAGCAGAACACCCAAAGCTGGTGTTCTGGGACAACCCAGAGGGATGGGGAGGGAGCTGAGTGGGGCTTCAGGATGGGGGACACATGTACATCCCTGGCTGATTCATGCTAATGTGTGGCAAAAGCCACCTCAATATTGTACAGTCATTAGCCTCCAATTAAAATAATTTAAAGAACCAGTATTCATAACAATGTCTGGAGGAAAGTGAGACTTGGCAATGAGACTGAAAATGGCTAATTTTGCAGCAGGGACCTCACCCCATCCTCCACTCTGGCAGCAGAAAGAGAATTAAACATGCGCAGGTCCATTAGATGAAGAAGGACGCTGTGCAGTCCACCGGACGCCAGCCTGGAAGAAGGAGGTCTCTGCCCTGGGGAACTCGCAGCGTCAGGCAGCTTGGGGGAGGAGTGGACCCACACGCCTAAAATATGGTCAGTAGTAATAAAAGCTGGGCTTCCCTGGTGGCTCAGAGGTTAAAGTGTCTGCCTCCAATTCAGGAGACCTGGGTTTGATCCCTGGGTCAGGAAGATCCCCTGGAGAAGGAAATGGTAACCCACTCCAGTATTCTTGCCTGGAAAATCCCATGGATGGAGAAGCCTGGTAGGCTACAGTCCATGGGGTCGCAAAGAGTCGGACACGACTGAGCGACTTCACTTCAGTAATAAAAGCTGGCCAGAAGAAGCGCAGAATCTACTCTGTAGCAAACACACGATTCTCATCCTTCCCTTCCCCCTCTCTTTACGATTTAATACTTGGCAAGAGAAGGGTCACTTGGCAATATTTATTAGCTCATTAACTGTAAGGGTCTTTGCTTTCAGGGGAGATATTTTTTATAACAATTCTATTCTTTTCTACAGGCTTCGCTGCAGGTGTAAATGGAATAGCGAACACTAGCTCTCTCCTGGCACCCAAAAGCTATAACTAAATACTACTTTTTCTCCAGCTGGTAAACAGGAACATGATCAGACTGAGTCTGGCTTGGCTGACTTATATGAGGCCGACTAAGCAAAAAATCAGCATTCCTTGTGCATGGGCAGTGCTTGCAAGATGATGAGCTCACTATCCCCTTTTTACTATTCAGACCCCTGCTCCCAAGAAAAGGGGATGGAAACAGAATTAACACACACCAAGGGCTTCCCTGGTGGCTTAGATGGTAAAGAATCCATCTGCAATGTGGGAGACGTGGGTTTGATCCCCGGGTTGAGAAGATCTCCTGGAGGAGAGCATGGCAACCCACTCTAGTGTTCTTGGCTGAAGAATCACCATGGACAGAGGAACCTGGCGGGCTACAGTCCACAGGGTTGCAAGAGTCGAATACGACTGAGCGACCAAGCGTGCACACAAGTGCCAGATAGTAGGACCTTTATATACACTGAAAAGCAAAGTGAAATTGTTAGTTGCTACATCATGTCCAACTCTTTGTGGACTGACCAAATGATACCCACTGACCAAAAAACATCAAAAAAAAAAAAATCCATTCACCCATTCATTTCCAGTGTTTGCACAAATTCTTCTTGTGCCCCGCCCCCTACCCTTGACTCTACTAACTCCTAATTCTCCTCTTAAACTTACCTTGGGAGTTCCCTGGCTGCCTAGTGGTTAGGGTTCCGTGCTTTTGCTGCCATGGCCCACGTATGATCCCTGGTCAGGGAACAATGAGATCTTGCAAGCCGCGGGCACGGCAGAAAAAAGAAAAAGAGAAACAACTCAAGTACCAACTTTTCTGGGAAAGTTACCTTCCCTCTCATAGCACCAAGTACAACGGTCATTGTTGTATACGTTCCCCCCTGAGTTTGTCCAACTGCTAGTGTATTTATTCCTTGAAAGCAGAGATTTCCTGTCCCTCGTCTGTGTTTTCTGTGCCACTTTCACTTCACTTTTCAGTGTATATAAAGGTCCTAGTATCTGCCACTTGTGTGTGTGCTTAGTTGCTCAGTCGTGTTCGACTCTTGCGACCCTGTGGTCTGTAGCCCGCCAAGCTCCCCTGTCCATGGGGATTCTCCAGCCAAGAACACTGGAGTGGCTTGTCACGCTGTCCTCCAGGAGATCTTCTCAACCCGGGATCCAACCCACGCCTCCCGCATTGCAGGCTGCCATTTTACTGGGTTCCTGAGTTAGCTGTTGAATGAATGAGTGAATCATGAGTTAATATGATGAGATGATTATTTAGTAGGAGCCTACAGTGTGTAACAATATTTCATACCAGCTTAATGCTGGTGATTTGGTGATATTTGAATCCAAAACTCTTGGTACAATGACAACAGTAGAATCCTCAGGGAAGACCTCAAAAACCAAGTCAATTCCTTTCTCCTCTCCCGTCCTCTTTCCCTCCTTCTCCACCCCTCTACTCTCTCTCTCTCTCTCTCACACACACACACACCTTTTCTCAGATCAGGGGATCACAAAAGCATCCCATTGTTTTGCTAGGGGATGAACTTCTGAGGTTAATTGATGTAGGTCTCATTTGGAGTGGACATTATCTCTCCATCAGTTCAGTTCAGTTCAGTCGCTCAGTCCTGTCTGACTCTTTGTGACCCCATGGACCGCAGCATGCCAGGCTTCCCTGTCCATCACCAGATCCCAGAGTTTATCCAAACTCATGTCCATTGAGTCGGTGATGCCATCCAACCATCTCATCCTCTGCTGCCCCCTTCTCCTCCTGCCCTCAATCTTTCCCAGCGTCAGGGTCTTTTCAAATGAGTCAGTCCTTCACATCAGGTGGCCAATTATTGGAGTTTCAGCTTCAACATCAGTCCTTCCAATGAACACACAGGACAGATCTTGCTATCTCTCCATGACATCCATCTTTAACCAAAGCCCTGTGAACTTTTAAAGAAAATGTGAGCTTTTGGAGGAGAGAACTTTGAGAGCTTTGAGAACTGTCCCGTAGGACCTGGAACTGAGAGCTCATATTCCTTTGAGTCGAGCAGATGGGTAGCAGAATATGATTAACCATGACAGGCCAATTGGTTAAACTTTTCATCATTTTTGAGCTGCAAAGTTAATGCTTACTGAAAATGAATCCAGCCATTCCAGAAGGTGAGAATACAATATATTTAAATAGAATCATCACAGAATGTCAAAGCAGGAAGTCTTTCCAGGGTTTGAAATAACTTGATTTTCTATGATAATTAATTGAATTCTCCACTTACCCTATTCCCTTTGAGTGGAAGTCTGTGGATTCAAATATTTTTAAAACAATGAAAGTATTAAGGGTTATTTAACTTTTCTCTACTAATGGGGGGCCTCAGAAAAGGATGAATCTGTTCTGCTTTATCCTGTCTTTATGATCAAAGCGGCGCTTATGAGCCCAGCTGAACAAAGAGAAAATGACTTGTGATTCAGAACCAGCCCTGTGACTGATGGGGATGGTGTAAAGCAGAAAGTACAGGGTGCTGATGAGATTAGAGAGGCTGGCTTTTCAGGAGAAAGCATTCGTTTTACGGGTTTGGGGAGAATTTCGAGATGGTTAGTATTGGCAACCATAGCGCGTTTGTACAAGGAGGGCTTTGAACAGCAACTGACCAGATGCCAACAGACGTGAAAGGGGATCGCGCTTTGGATGTGAAGTGCTGTCTGTATTTGCATGGGGGCCAATCAGAAGAGTCCCTCTTGTTCAGTGGACGCCAAGGACCAGCGGCTACAGTTTTACAAATTACTAGCCAGTAGCTTTTCCTTCGGAGCGTGCCTTAGATTACCTTTCAGGATTTTTTTCTTCCTTTCTGAAGCAACGTGCCCTGTAGCCAGAACAGCCTTCTGTCCCAGAATTTTGAGAACTGTTCTGATTTAAAATAATCTATCCTGTCGTGTGCCCCCCGCATGTTAGACTGTGTGACCAATTTGGAGTTCTGAAAGCGTGGTCACCATAGATTCAGCCATTCCAGCTGAACAATTGCATTCCATCAACTCTCAGACGATTCCATCATCCAGTGGTCGCCTTGGCGCCCCCTCCGGCTTGGACCCCATGCGGTATTGTTCTTCAGGATCCGAAATGAGGAGAAAAAGAGGGCAATACTCTCTTACCATATTACAGGAATACTACTCCAATTTTTTAAGTGTGGACAAAGTATTTTTTTTTTTTTTGGCACACAGTGCAAATTGTAGAAAAGTTAAAGGAAATACAACTAAGCAAACAAAAGGAAAACATCTCAAACCTACCGACCAGACATCATTCCCATTTTAATGTAGGTATATATAAACACATTTTAGATATCTTTTTTCTTAACAAAACATGTGGTCCTAATGACCACGTGTAGGTTCTTCACCCTATTTCTCATTTAGCAACGTCTTACAAACATCTTGGTATATCATGAAATGTGTATTTATGTCATCCTTATAATCACTGCCTAGTCCTCTGCAGTAAAAATATGCAATAAATTACCTTAAGCCCTTTGGATGTTGGTATTTTGATGTTTTGTTGTTATGCGCAGTGCTGAGAAAAGGCATGATTTTCTTCGCGGAAAGTATTTGGGTCGTGATATGGGACTTGGTCCAGTGAGTCTGCAGACCTTCCTGGAAGCTGCCAGGAATGATAGCTTTGCTGTAATGTCTGATAGTCTGGTCATTTTATGCCCAAACACATCAATGACACACTAACGAATTCCACTTTAATCTTTATTATCATTTGCCATTGGCTTCCCGTGTGCTTCTCAAGGATTCTCTGGTGTCCAGACCAACTTTGTTGATCATCCCATTGCCATTATGTTTTTGGCTGATGGGGCCAGCGTTGCTCTGAGGTCAGCCTATGGTTGCGTCTGTCTGGATCACATTTTCGGGTGATGCATCATACACCATGTCTGCTCCCTGGCTCCAACCAACAAGACTTTAAAGAGACTTAAAAAAAAAGGCTCAGAAAGTTTCTTGGATATCAAACAGCTCTTATAAAAATAACATTTTTATGACTTAAAATGTAAATGAATCAGAAACATATGGATTAAATTTCCTTTGAAATACCCAAGGGCTTAGACACTGAGGGGAAGAGCACTTGCAAAATGAGTTAAATCGAGTTGTGCCAAAAATAAAACACTTGAAAAATTGTTGGGGAGGTTTTGCTGACCCTTAAGGTGCTCAGCGCCCTTCCAGTCTCGGTTTGAAAAGTCCTTCAATTTAAACTTTTGGGTCACTCCAGAGAAAGCACTGAGGGCGAGTTCAATGGGTATCTGGCTCTCGAGGTGAAGAGTTGATATTAGAAAGTCAGATTTGGATCAAATGTACCTGAAACACGCCTGCCTTCTTCAGTATCTCGCAGTGGCCCCCTCCAGCTGTGATCCTGCCTGTCCGGTGTGAAGGATGTTCCAATGGTACTCAGACTCTGTTGGGAAAAAGATTGATAGGACCTCTCGATCAAGTCCAAATTCACACTCTGTTCTTCCCTTCCCTTCTCTGCCTGTCACTCCAGTCTTTCCCTCCTCCTGTCCCTGAGGTCAGAAAGCATAGATGCAGAGCCTAAGAAGGGGATTCTTGTGTAAGTGATTCACTGAGCCAATGCTCCCTGGAGAAATCTGTAAGGAAGTGAGGAAAATGATAGGGTGGGGGCAGAAGGTAAGGTAAAGATATGGGTACGGCTGGCAGCTAGTCTCAGCCAGGTTCCTCAGGGAGCTCTGAAGCCTGAACAGCTCCTCTGAGTTGTCCAGAGTTTCCATATTTGGAACCTTGAGGTTCCAACCTCAAGTGGTCTTGAGGTGCCCTATCAGTCAGTCATTAGCATCAGCTGCCCCTGGAGTGAGGACGTGACATCCCTGGAGTTGAGAGTGGGGCAGCTCCCACGCCTCTGCTGTGGGCAGTCCTTGAAGGCATTTCTCCAGGCAAGAGTAAAACCATGGGTCTTAGTGGGCCACACCCAATGCATCGATGTAGTTTCACATAAAAGGGATCTGGTGGGGATTAATGGTGTCCACCACATCCCTCTTCTCAGAGCTTCAAAGACATCTTTAAATTCACTCTCTCCAGCTGCCCAAATATTCAGATTCTTTCATTTTTTTTATTTGCAGTTTTTTCTTGCCTTTATCTTCTTTGCATATTTCCCACTGCAGTCATGCTCATCTAGACTTCATCATCCTCAAAGCTAGATTACCTTCCTCATTTCTCAGCTGAATCCCTAGCTTTAGAATATCCCCTAGTCCAGGTCTTCTCACAGATGGCTGGATTACTGTTATCCTCCAAAGACCAGTTTCAAGTGTTGAAGGATCAATTGTAGTTCTGAAATATCTATGGAAACATGTCTCGGCTGTGTTTTTTTAAGATGAAGGATATGTTAAGATCATGGTGTACTCTTTGGGACCCCATTCAATGCTAATGTAGTAACTTTAATGAAAAATTTGCACTATCATTTTATAATAAAGTAGGTTATATGGAAGAGTAAAGTTTAAGAAAAATTATTGGAAGATAGAATCTATCAATTAAGCTTTAATTTTACCTATGTTTAATAATATGTAAGACCCTTAGACCTGCTAAGTTACTTCAGTCGTGTCCGACTCTTTGCGAGCTTATGAACTGTAGCCCACCAGCCGCCTCTGTCCATGGGATTCTCCAGGCAAGAATATGGGAGTGAGTTACCATGCCCTCCTCCAGGGGATCTTCTCGACCCAGGGATTAAAACCTCATCCCCTGTGTCTCCTGCATTGGCAGGTGAATCCTTTACCCCTAGCGTCACCTGGGAAGCCTGTTTAAGATTGTATTTAAACCCAGATAAGGTTATTGTATTAGTGTCTTGCATCTATTTCTTCCCAGCATGTTGACAATAAAACCTAGTCTTTTTCAAATTCTTTTCCAAATTAGGGTGCTACATAACATTGAGCAGAGTTCCTGGTACTGTACAGTGGTCCTTGGTGGTTGTCCATTTTGAATATAGCAGTGTGTACATGAATAGATGCATGTGTATCAGTTCAGTTCAGTCACTCAGTCGTGTCTGACTCTTTGTGACCCCATGGATTGCAGCATGCCAGGTTTCCCTGTCCATCATCAGCTCCTAGAGTTTACTCAAACTCATGTCCATTGAGTCGGTGATGCCATCCAACCATCTCATCCTCTATCATCCCCTTTTCCTCCCACCTCCAGTCTTTCCCAGCATCGGGGTCTTTTCAAATGAATCAGCTCTTCGCATCAGGTGGCCAAAGTATTGTGTTTCAGCTTCAGCATCGGTCCTTCCAATGAATATTCAGGACTGACTTCCTTTAGGATGGACTGGTTTGATCTCCTTACAGTCCAAGGAACTCTCCAGAGTCTTCTCCAAAACACAGTTCAAAAGCATCAGTTCTTCGGCACTCAGCTTTCTTAGTCCAACTCTCACATCCATACATGACTACTGGAAAAACCATAGCTTTGACTAGATGGACCTTTGTTGGCAAAGTAATGTCTCTGCTTTTGAATATACTGTCTAGATTGGTCATAGCTTTTCTTCCAAGGAGCAAGCATCTTTTAATTTCATGGCTGCAATCACCATCTGCAGTGATTTTGGAGCCCCCCAAAATAAAGTATCTCACTGTTTTCATTGTTTCCCCATCTATTTACCATGAAGTGATGGGACCAGATGCCATGATGTTAGTTTTTTGAATGCTGAGTTTTAAGCCAACTTTTTCACTCTCCTCTCATCAAGAGGCTCTTTAGTTCTTCACTTTCTGCCATAAGGGTGTTGTCATCTGCATATCTGAGGTTATTGATATTTCTCCTGGCAGTCTTAATTCCAGCTTGTGTTCATCCAGCCCAGCATTTCACATGATGTACTCTGTATATAAGTTAAATAAGCAGGGTGATAATATGCAGCCTTGACATATTCCTTTCCCGATTTGGAAAAGTCTGTTTTTCCATGTCTAGTTCTAACTGTTGCTTTCTGACCTGTATACAGATTTCTCAGGAGACAGGTAAGGTAGTCTGGTATTCCTATCTCTTGAAGAATCTCCCACAATTTGTTGTGATCCACACAGTCAAAGGCTTTGGCATAGTCAATAAAGCAGAAGTAGACATTTTTTCTGGAACTCTCTTGCTTTTTCGATGATCCAGCGGATGTTGGCAATTTGATCTCTGGTTCTGCATATGTATAACTGAAACTAACACAACACTGTTAATCAACTATACTCCAATATAAAACAAAAAGTTAAAAAAAACAACAGTCTTTACGTTGGTCTGGAAACACACCACAGACTTGCCATGCCCGTGTTTCCAAACTTGGCTCCATCTGCTGCCCAACACATGCTTCCAGCACTTGGGCTTCCTTAATTCCCTTAGTCTAACCGCGTTCATGCCTCAGGGTCTTTGCATCTGCTGTTTCCTCTATCTGGAAAGGTCTCCTCCTGCTCCTCCCCCGACCCCACCACCCTGCATCACTAGGTCCTAAAAAGGCCTCAGTTTAAATGTTTCTTTCTCTGAAAGTCATTTCCTCACTGCCTCATTCATTCACTCATTCAACAAGCATTTATTGAACACCTACTCTTCTGAGACCTTCTAGTCCCAGAAGGAAAAAACAAAGACAGCCATCATTATAGAAAGGCAATAGTCCTTGACCTCATAGAACTTACATAAAGCAGAGAAAGAGAAACCAAAATGAGTAAGTGAATTATATGTGTGTATGTGTGAGAAAATAAAGATGAGAAGGGAACAAGAAGTGCTGAAGAGGAATGATTGCTAGTTTTACTCAAGAGGTCAGAAACAGCCTCTTTAAAAAAGGATCTTTCTTGGAGCCAAGACCTGAAATAGCTCCAACAATCCCACTCTTTATTCTGCATTTCAGTCTTTTGTGTTATGTCCCTCCTCAGAGCTACTTATTAAAATAGATAATTTTCCCCCTTTTTTCCTTGGTCTGTTTCCCCCACTAGGCTGTTAATGTAATTAGGACAGAAGCAGCCTGTCTTGTTCACTGTTATAGTCCCAGCCTGTAACACTGTATCTGGTACCTAAAAAGTATTCAGTATCTATTTACAAGGCATATGTGAAGTTATTACTGAATCAAATATTAGAAATCAGTTACTTTTGAAAGCAACCTATCATACTGGAATGAAATGAATTGCCATGTGTGAAAGATTGCATAATGACAAAAGCTAAGAAAGGCAAAATAAAGTGTAATAAATTGAACCATAATGCGGTCTCATACTTTTAGAGTAGAGATGGAGCATAGATAAAAGAGAAACACTTTCATTACCATCTCAGCAGTGTTGTGCGCTCCATCGTCTTGAGACAGAAGCCAAGAACAGAGTCATGTTCTACTTCTGAACCTCTGACCTCTTTTATCTCCCCACTATCCCGCCCTTCCTCCAAACATGAAAGAAAAGGCGTCCGCACCAGATCTTCCAGGTCTATCTCACTTTCCCCAATGAATGCCGAAGATACTGAGAAGATAAAGACTGAATGTGTACAGTGATTCATTTAGACCATTTTGGGTATGGATGGGGATGAAACCAATCAGACTGCTTGTACATTGTTAAACAGTCAACAGTCTGAATTACAAAATCACCCATAGATCTGGCAAGAGGAGTCCTTGCAGTGAGCCTGCACTTCAGAGAGCCTCACTCTGCTCTCTTAGTTGAACTCCTTCTGATGGGGCAGGGTCTTCAGGCTAAGACCTGTTCATACAGCGACCATCTCTGGTCACTAGGATCTCAAAATTCTTTGCCCAAGCACTTCCTGGGCCCGTGCTCCCAAAGAGCAGATGGCAAAGCTGACGTGTGTATCCCTACACTCAAGGAACCATGACCAAAGATTGGATACTCGTGGGGAGAGTACAGAGCTCGGTGGGTTGAGTGTCCACATGGACACTCATAAGGTCCCTTCCAGCACAGGATGGAGCCAGTGCGGGAAAAGGAAGAACAGATCCAGGCTACGGTCCAGGTCCTGGGCAGGAGGAGACTGGCTCTCTCATTGCTGCCGCTGGCGGACTTAGAATTCTGAGGAATCTGGGAATTCTCTACATCTGAATCTGACCTTCTAATCTTGACAGTGTGACATTAGTAGAGGTGGAAGATCAGGGATTCTGTGTGGGTCAGGGTGGCTTGACTTGGACTGAGAGCCTTGAAGCTCATGGCATGTAAGTGTCTCCATTTGTGCCAGCCTCAGGCAAAAATGCCTAATACCTTTAAAATTTTTTCTCCACACTTGTCATGGACTAAGAGGGAAGCTTTGTGCAGTCTGGTAGCAACTCAATGTAAGGGTGCGACAGACCGAATATTTGTTGAATTCTCATTTCCCAGTGGGATGGTATTTGGGGGTGGGATCTTTGGGAGGTAAGTAGGTCATGAGGGTGGAGCCCTCTTGAATGGGATTGCTGCCCTTATAAGCGGTAATGTGAGGATAACAGCAAGAAGGTGCAAACCAGGAAGTGGACCCTCACCAGACACTGAGTTGGCTTACACCTCGATCTTCTACTTCCTTATTTCCAGACCTGTGAGAAATAAACATTTGTTGTTTAAGTACCCACTTTACAGTGTTCCCGGGTGCTTCCCAGGTGGCGCTAGTGGTTAAGAACCCACCCACCAATGCAGGAGAAGTAAGAGATGCAAGTTTGATCCCTGGGTTGGGAAGATCACTTGGAGGAGGGCATGGCAACCATCTCCAGTATTCTTGCCTGGAGAATTCCACAGACAGAGCAGCCTGGAGGGCTACAGTCCGTGGGGTCACAAAGAGTCAGACAGGACTGAAGTGACTTAGCACACACCATGATGTTCTGGTTGGGATCGAACCCAGGTCTCCCACATTGCAGGCAGATTCTTTACCAGCTGAGCCACCAGGGAAGCCCAACAATACTGGAGTAGGTAGCCTGTCCCTTCTCCAGTGGATCTTCCCAACCAGGAATCAAACCAGGGTCTTCTGCATTGCAGGTGGATTCTTTACCAACTGAGCTATTGCAGAAGCCCCACGATGTTCTGTTTTAGCAGCCTAAACTGACCAAGACAAGTGGAGATACATCTTAGAAACAAAAATAGAACCACAAAGAACATTCAAAATTTGGAGACCTGGGACTTCCCTGGTGGTCCAGTGGCTAAGACTCTATGCTCCCAATGCAGTGGGCCCAGGTTCCATCCCTGGTCAGGGAACTATATCCCACGTGTCACAACGAAGACCCAGGTGCAGCCAAATAAATACATAAATATTTTAAAGAAACTCACAAAAATTGGGGACCTGAGAGGGACCCTGTCTTTGTAGAAACAGGCCTACAGCTGGTGAGTACCAGCCATAAGCTCCTGAGTGTCACACCCAGTGCTGGGAGAGCTATGGAATGTGCCCATGGAGGTATCATTTCTTACAAACACCTGCAACCTTGCTGAGGTTTAGGTTTCAACCCTTTTCCTAGACTCCATTCATTGTTCACTCCAGGTGAATAATCTTGAGAATTAGAAAGTATCCAACTAATATCCTAGTGTTATTCTAAGGAAGACCAAGAAGACAAATTAGGAAGTTCTATGCCAAGAAGTCAAGGGAAGTACAGTGTCTTGTAAATTATTCTAATGGATGTATTCAGAAAGAGTAGTTATGAATTCATTTAGATTACTGAGGAAAAATGATCTAGCAAATCGGATTCCAGGTGGAGCAGGAAGGTTCACAGTTTGGTCAGGGCTTTGCAAGACACTTAAGATATGTGAAATATTGTCTTACTTCACGTTTCTTTGATAACTAGGGATATTTAATATCTCATAATGCTTATTTATAGACCAGGTGCATTTCTCTGTTGTACACTGTCCATATTTTTACCTGTTGACATACTGGGGCATTTAGAGTGTTTCTTATTTGTTTGAATGTTTTAAGTATTTTGTTTCTCTCTTAATGTTATGCATTTTTAATATAGAGAGGTTTTACATTTTATAATGTAAATTTTAAGGAATTGTGACTTGTACAAAGTCTGCACGTCAATTAGGACAAAAATATTCCTTAGGCAAAATTTGGTGTTTTGTCTAGGCGTGTGCTATATAGTTACATATCTTTCTTTTTTTATTAAATAAACTTTTTAATTTTAAGATAATTATAGATGAACATTCAGTTGTAAAAAATAATACAGAGAGAACCTGTGTACCAGTTTTTGCTTACGGTATCTCTAGTAAAACTGTCATCAGTATCACAAACAGGATATCAACATTGATACGGGCAGGATACAGACCATTAGCATCAGCACAACACTCCCTCAGGTTGCTGTTTTGTACCCAAACCCCACTCTCCCAGTCTTCCCTCTCCCTCATCTGCAACATCCATGAAACTGTTGTTCATTTCTACCATTTTTTTCATTTCAAGAATGTTGTTGTTCATTTGCTGAGTTGTGTCCGACTCTTTGGGACCCCATGGGCTGCATGGGCTTCCCGGTCTTTCACTGTCTCCTGGAGTTTGCTCAAACTCATGTCCATTGAGTCGGTGATGCCATCCAACCATCTCATCCCCTGTCTCCCCCTTCTCCTCCTACCCTCAGTCTTTCCCAGCATCAGGATCTTTTCCCATGAGTAGGTTCTTCTCATCAGGTGGCCACAGTATTGGCAGCTTCCGCATCAGTCCTTCCAATGAAAATTATACCAATGGGATTGCATAGTATGGAATGTAAGACTGGCTTTCTTTCATGTGGCATAACTTTCTAAAGATTTATTCAGATTGTTCTGTATATTAATAGCTTTTTCTTATTCAGTTTTGGGGTAGACAATCACACAAGTTTCCTTTCTTACTTGTTTATCAGTATTCCCCTTTCTTGCTTTACTACACTGGGTAGAACTTCCAGCACTATGCTGAATAAGAGTGGTGAGAGCTTGGTAGGAGGAAAGACTTCATTTTTCATTATTAAGGATGATGGTAGCTGTAAGTTTTTCATAGGTGTTCTTTATCAAGTTGAGGAAGTTTGCCTCTATTCCTGTTTTGCTGAGTATTTTTCTCATGAGCAAGTGTTGGATTTGGTCAAATTATTTTTCTGCATTGATTAAAGTGACTCATGATATTTCTTCTTTAGTGTTAATATTGCATATCACCTTGATTCATTTTTGAATATTGAATCAGTGTTGCATCCTTGAATAAATCTCAGTTGGACATACTTGTTTAATTCTTCCATGTATTGCTGAATTCTATATGCTAATGTATCTTATGGAGAAGGAAATGGCAACTCACTCCAGTATTCTTGTGTGGGAAATCTTATGGACAGAGGAGCCTGGCGGGCTACAGTCCATGGGGTCACAAGAGTTGGACATAACTTAGTGACTAAATCAGCACCAATCTGTCTTTAACAATTTTTTTGTGTCTATATCCATGAGAGATATTAGTCTATAACTTTCTTTTCTTATACTTGTTATTTATGTCAATTATTTTCATAATTTTATTTATCTTTTTTCTTTATTTTTTAATGTATAGAGGTTTGCATTTTACCAATTTATGAATTTTGGTATTAGAGTAATACTAGTTTCATGTAATGAATTGAGACATGTTTTTTTCCTCTGTTTTTTCAAGGAGATTGTATAGAATTGCTTCTAAATCTTCTTTATATATTTGGTAGAATTCTCAGGAAAACTATTTGGGCTTGGAGATCCCCTTTTTAGGACTTTTTAAGTCATGAATACAATTTTTAAAATTACTTATAAGGTTATTTATTCAAATTATGTATTTCACATTGAGTGAATTATAATAATTTGTGGAGTTTTTGTCTAAGTTGTCAGACCCATGTGTAGAGTTATTCTCTTATTATGCTTTTGATGTCTGCAGTATTGATTTCTGGTTTTGGAAAGTTGTGTCTTTCTTTTTTTTTCTTTGAGCAGCTTATTTAAGGTTTGCCAAGTTACTGTTTTTTCCAAAGAACCAATTCTTTGTCTCTTTCTCTATTGTTTTTTCTGTCTTCAGGTTCACTGATTTCTGCTCATATCTTTATTTTCTTGCTTCAGTTTTATTCATTTAGATTTATTTATAATTTAGATTATTGTTTCGAGACTTTCCTCTTTTCTAGTATATGCACTTGGTGCTGCCGATTTCCCTTCTACTTCTTGCTTCTGCTTTAAATGTCTCCTTCAAATTTTCATGTTTTGTTTTTGCTTTCACTCAGTTGAATATACCTTTTATGTTTCCTTTGAGGCATCCTCTTTGACTCATTTGTTATAAAAATACCTATAGTTCAATTTCCAAGTGTTTGGAGATACTTCTTTCAGCATTCTGTCATTGATTTCTAGTTTGATTCTTTAGTGGTTGGAGAATGTGTTCTGTAGCATTTCAGTGCTTTTCAATTTGTTGAGGTTTGTTTAATAGCCCAGGGTCTATTTTGGTGTCTATTCTGTGAGTACTTGGAAAGAATACGTATTCTGCTGACACCAGGTGGAATGTTCTGTGAATATCAATGAGACCCTTCTATCTCATGGTGTTGCTGAGTTCTTCCATATTCTCACTGTTTTTTCCTGTCCAGTTGTTTTTTTAGTTGTTGAGTAAGGGATGATGAAGTCTCTACCTGGAGTGAGTAGATTTTGGATTGTTATGGCTCCTTCCAGATCTATCAGTTTTGCTTCACATATTTCCCAGCTCTTCTGTTTGCAGCACACTACTTTATAATTGCTAGGTCTTCTGGGTGGATGCTTCCCTGGTGGCTCAGATGGTAAAGTGTCTGCCTGCAATGCAGGAGACCTGGGTTCGATCCCTGGGTTGGGAAGATCTCCTGGAGAAGGAAATGGCAACCTACTGCAGTACTCTTGCCTGGAGAATCCCACGGATGGAGGAGCCTGGTGGGCCACAGTCCATGGGGTCGCAAAGAGTCGGACACGACTGAGCGACTTCACTTTCACTTTTCACTTTCACTGGGTGGATGGACAGTTTTGTCATTCTGTAATGTCCCTCTCTGTGGTGTTAGAGAAGACTCTTGAGAGTCCCTTGGACTGCAAGGAGATCCAACCAGTCCATCCTAAAGGAGATCAGTCGTGGGTGTTCATTGGAAGGACTGATGTTGAGGCTGAAACTCCAATACTTTGGCCACTTCATGCGAAGAGCTGACTCATTTGAAAAGACCCTGTTGCTGGGAAGGATTGGGGGCAGGAAAAGAAGGGGACAACAGAGGATGAGATGGCTGGATGGCATCACCGACTCAATGGATATGCGTCTGAGTGAACTCTGGGAGTTGGTGATGGACAGGGAGGCCTGGCATGCTGCAGTTCATGGGGTCGCAGAGAGTCGGACACGAGTGAGCGATTGATCTGAACTGAATGTCCCTCTCTGTTGCTGGCAGTTATTCTTGTTGTAAAGTTCACTTCAATATTAATATAGACATTCTTGCTTTCTTTTGATTAATATTATCATGATATACACTTTTCCTTTCTTTTATTTTCAATCTGAGTATATCATTATTTTTAATGTTTCTTGTCAGCACCACATAGCGTCTTGAGGTGAAGTCGCTCAGTCGTGTCCGACTCTTTGCGACCCCATGGACTGTAATCTACTAGGCTTCTCTGTCCATGGAATTCTCCAGGCAAGAATACTGGAGTAGATTGCCATTTCCTTCTCCAGGGGATCTTCCCGACCCAGGGATCGAACCCGGGTCTCCCACGTTGGAGGCAGACGCTTTAACCTCTGAGCCACCAGGGAAGCCCAGTTCACTCTGCCAATCTTTGTCCTTTAAGCGGTTGCTTTAGTTATTACATGGTGTGCATGCAATTTATCTTAGTCTACTGGTGTGTCATTTTACCTCTTACCTCATGTTCCTTTACCCTTTCTCCTTTGCAATATAATTGCCTTAAATCTTCTGTCTGCATACACTTAGAACCATACCAGACAGTGTTGTAATTTTTGCTTTAAACATCAGTCATAATTTAGAAAATTTAAGAGAAGTTAAGCCTGTTGTATTTACCCAAATATTCCTTCCTGTGTTCTTTCTTCTTTACTGAAATTCCAACCCTTCTATTGTCATTTATTCTGTGTTCGGAGAACTTAATTTAGCCATTCTCTTTGGGTACCTGTGCTGGTGACAAACAAAATTTTTCTCATCTTTTAATGTCTTGATTTTCATCTCATCCTTGAAGGATATTTTCACTGAGTACAGGATTCTCTATTGACAGTTGATTTCTTTCAGCACGTGAAAAATATGTGCCACTTTCTCCTGGTCTTCACTGTTTCTGACAAAAAAAAATCTGTCCTCATTCAACTTGTTTCCCTCTATGGGTAGTGTGCATTATTTTCTGGCTACTTTCCATATTTTTTATTTTTTCTTCAGTTCTTAGAAGTTTAATTGTGATGCCCTTTGATGAGAATTACTTTGGTATATCTTATTTGGAGTTCACCTAGTAGGCTACAGTCCATGGGGTCACAGAGAGTCGGACACGACTGAGTGACTTCAGTTCAGTTCAGTAGCATTTGTAGGTGCTCTTCTGGTGGCTCAGATGGTAAAGAATCTGCCTGCAATGCAGGAGATCCGGGTTCAATCCCTGGATCAGGAAAACCGCCTCGGGAAGGGAATGGCAACCCACTCCAGTCAGCATTCTTGCCTGGGAAATCCCATGGACAGAGGAGCTTGGTGGGCTTGACTGAACAATACTTCACTAACACTTCATTTTAGCTTATCAAATCTGTAGATTTAACCCTCTTACAAAATGTGAGATGTTTTCAACCATTATCTCCATCAAATACTTTTCAACTCTCCCCCCTTTTCTTCTCTTTCCAGCAACCTGATGACATGAATATTAGATCTTTTGTTGTAGCTCCACAGTATGAGGCTCTGTTCATTTTTTTCCAGTCTATTTTCCGTCTTGTTCAGACTGGGTAATTTCTGTTGCTCCGTTGCCCTGTACTCTTGCCTCTGTCAGTTCTGCTCTGCTGTTGGGTCCATCCACTGAGCTTTGCATTTCAGTTATTGCATTTGTTCCAAACATGTTTGTAATTGCTTGATGATGGATTTTACCATGGCTACTTTAAAATCTTTGTCTAATAATTGTTCCATCTTTGTCATCTCTATGTTGGAGTCTGTTGACTGTCTATTTTCATTCAGTTTGAGATCTTCCTCATTCATAGCATGACAAGTCATTCTTGATTGAATCCTGGACATTTTGTATCATGAGACTCTGGCTTTTATTTAAACCTTGTGTTTTAGCTGGCTTTGTCTAACACTGCTCTGGCAGCAGCAGGTGTTACTTCCAGGTGGAGGTAAAATCAAGGTCCCTGTTCAGCGCTGTTTGCACCTAAGTGGGTGGGCTTGGCGGCTGTTGACTTGGGTTGGGGCTGGGTGGAGGGTGCCCCTTGTTACTGCTGGACAGGCTTCATATTCTACTCTTAGCAGTACCTTGACTGACACTATGGTGGGGGTGATTTCATAGCTGAAGGATGATATTGCATGTCCTGACTCTCCAATTAAGCTATTAATACAACAAACAAGGCAAGAATATACAATGAGGAAAAAATAGTCTTTTTAAAAAGTGATGCTGGGTAAACAGAAGAGCTACTTGTAAAAGAATGAAATTAGAACATCTTCTCACACCATGTACAAAACAACAACAACAACAAAAACTCAAGATGGATTAAAAACCTAAAAATAAGACCTGAAACCGTGAAACTCCTGAAAGAACACACAGGCAGTACACTCTGACGCAGCTCTTAGCAACATCTTTTGGGATTCTGTCTCCTCAGGCAAGGGAAACAAAAGTAAAAATAAACAAAATGGGATCTAATCAAACTTAAAAGCTTTTGCATGGCAAAGGAAACCATCAACAAAGCAAAAAGGTTACCTACTGAATGGGAGAAGATAGAAGGTATTTGCAAATTATAAGGGGTTCATATCGAAAATATATAAAGAATTCTTACAACTCAATTTCAAAAGTCAACCAATCACCCAGCCAAAAACCTAATTAAAAAATGGGTAGAGGACCTGAACATGCCTTTTTTTCCTGGAAGATGTACAGATGGTCAAAGGGCACATGAAAAGATGCTAAGCATCAATAATCAGCTGCTGCTGCTACTGCTAAGTCGCTTCAGTCGTGTCTGACTCTGTGCGACCCCACAGACGGCAGCCCACTGGGCTCCCCTGTCCCTGGGATTCTCCAGGCAAGAGTACTGGAGTGGGGCGCCATTGGCAGGGAAATGCAAATCAAAACCACAATGAAATATTACCTCATACTTATCAAGATAGCTGTTATCAAGAAGATGACAAATATGTGTTGGTGATGCTGGGAAAGATTGAAAGAGGAGGTAAAGGGGACGACAGAGGATGAGCTGGTTGGATGGCATCACTGACTCGATGGACAGGAGTTTGAGCAGGCTCCGGGAGTTGCTGATGGACAGGGAAGCCTGGCATGCTGCAGTCCATGGGGTCGCAAAGAGTCGGACATGACTGAGTGACTGAACTAAACTGAACTGATGTGTTGGTGAAAATGTGGATAAGAGGGAACCATCCTGCACTGTTGGTGGAGATGTAAGTTGGTGTAACCATCATGGAAAACAGTATGGAGTTTCCTCAAAAAAATTAAAAATGGAATTACCATATGATCCAGTAATCCCACACCTGGGTATATATCCACAGAAAACAAACAGTAGTTTGAAAACATGCACCCCAATGTTTATAGCAGCATTATTTATAATAGCCAACATATGGTAGCAACCTATGTGACCATCAATAGATGGATGGATAATGAAGATGTGGTATATATACACACACTGGACTATTACTCAGCCATTAAAAAGAATACAATCGAATAATTTAAAAAAAAAAACCAAAAACATTTGTAGCAACAAGGATGGACCTGGAAGGTATCATGCTTAGTGAAATAAGTCAGACAGAGAAACACATATGTATGTTTTCACTTAAATGTGGAATCTGAAAAATAAAACAGATAACCAAATACAGATTCACAAATACAGAGAACAAATTAGTGGTTACCAGTGGGGAGAAAGCTATGGGGAGGGGCAAGATAGGGGAAGGGGATGAATGAGTACAAAACAAATAAGTTGTAAGGATGTAATATGCAGCCCAGGGAATATAGTTCATATTTTATGATAACTTTATATGGTGTATAATTTATAAAAGTATCAAAAGTATCACTATGTTGTACATCTGAAACTAATACAGTATTTCAAGTCAACTATACTTCAATTGAAATAAAAGTCCTGACTCTCCATTAGGCTTCTTCTGACACCGCCAATTAAGGAGAAGAAGAGAGAGGACTTTCCTGGTGGTCCAGTGGATAAGAATCCATCTTGCAATGCAGGGGGCACAGATTGATCCCTGCTCAGGAACTTAGATCCCACATGTAGCAGAGAAACTCAGCCCTCGTGCCACAGCTAGTCTGCGTGCTGCAACTAACACCCAAGGCAACCACATAAATAAAAAAATTTATTTTTTACAAATAAAGAAGAAGAGATAACTCATTAATGCTGGGCAGGAGTTGAAATCGGGGGACTTCATGGGATCTCTCCTACCCTGCTGGTAGGGCTCTTTACCTCTCATTGGAAAGCAAAAGCCATGGCTCGCTTCTTAGACACTGCTTCTGCAAGGTGTCTGCAAGGTGGGACACCTTGGTGCCAACTCTGGGGATGGAAGTTTTCATTGTTGTTTTGTGTTTGGTTAAGGTAGATGATCTCAACATTTTCTCTTTCTAGGCTACCTCTATCTTCTTCCTTTGGATATAGATAACAGGCTTTTGTTGGGGATAGATTTTTTTTTGTCTGTACTTGGCGGTCCCAGACTGCTAGCTTCTTTAGCTCCAGTAGTGGGATGTAAGAAGCAATAAACAAACAAACAGACTCAAAAAGCCCATTAATGTAACTCACCACCTTATCATTCTGCAGGTTTGGAGATCCCTAGCCTGTCTGCCTTCTTTGTACTTTTCAGAGTCTTCTGTTTGCTTTGTACTTAATGTCCAGGATTTTTAGTTGTAATTGGAGGGACGAACAGGAAGAAGTACATTGACTTCATGTTCTCTGAAGGGCAGTTCCTTAAATTTTCTTCTATTTCTTTCAGTTGGTTTGTCAGTATTTTTTTATTTTACAGGTGCCTCGTAGTTCTTGTTAAGTCTATAAATAGTATGTGATACTGTTACTATTTTTAAGCTGAGTCTCTGTGGGATCTAGAACACTAGAATTCTCCACCAGTTCTTAGTTTCTCAGAAACTACAAGGAGAGTCCCAAGAAACACATGTATAAATGAAAAACATTCCAGATAGAATCACATTTTATTATCCGCTGGGGCTTTGACTCTACAACCCTGTATAAATCGGTGTTCTGGTGATTGGGGCTTGAATGCATGTGAATCTTCGAAACAGTGGAGGCTTAGTTGTGGCTTCATTAAGCCCGGGGTGAGTTTACAAGGTGCCAGCATACAGCCTGGCATCTTCACTTACTAGCTGGGTGACCAGGAGAAGGTTCCTGAGTGTTTCAGGGCCTCTGTTGATTTACCTGTAAGGTGGAGATAAATGAGTACCATCAGAAGAGAAACCTGCTGTCATTCTAAAATGTTCCTCCCTATAGATAAGGTGTCCATTTTCTCTGGTTGTTGTCCAGATTTTTTTTTTTTTTTTGTCTTTAGTTTTCAGAAGTTTATTTATGATGTGTCTCAGTATGGAATTTTTTGGTTGATCCTGTTTGGAGTTCTCCCAACGTTTTTAAAACTTTGAGCTGTAGCTGATTTACAATGTACACCTGTCAGTTTCAGGTTTAGAGCAAAGTGATGTAGTTATATATATTTATTCTTTTAAAATACTTTTCCTTTATAGGTTACTATAAGATTTCAAATATAATTCTGTGCACTATGCAGTAAGTTCTTAAATCCTCATTGTTTGTCCATTTTATATATAGTAGAGTATATCTGTTAACCCCAGAGTCCTAATTTATCTCCCTCACCTTTCCCTCATGGTAACCATAAATTTGTTTTCTATGTCTGTGAGTCTGTTTCTGGTTTGTAAATAAATTCATTTGTATTATTTTTTTAAATTCCACATATAAATGATGTCGTATGATATTTATCTTCCTCTGATTTACTTTGCTAGTATGGTCCATCCATGTTGCTGCAAATAATATTTCATTCTTCTTTTGACTGAGATCTCCCAGCTTCTTGACTTTGTAGATTTAAGTCTACAGTAGGATTAAGTGTGTTACTATGCATACAGCATTTATAACTATCTCATAAGAACAATATAAATGTTAGCCATTAACATAATTAGTACTCCCTTTCTCAAGGTAGCGCAGAAAGCAGAAGGCAGTGTGGTGTGGTCAAAGTCTACCATATGACCCAGAAATGCCACTCCTGGGCATATACCCGGAGAAGAACATAATTATGAAAGATCCATGCACCCTAATGTCCACTGCAACACTATTTACAGTAGCCAGGACATGGAAGCAACTTAAATGTCCATCAGCATAGAAATGGATAAAGAAGGTGTGGCATATGTATGCAATGGAATATTACTCAGCCATAAAAAAGAACGAAATACTGTGCCATTTGGAGAGATGTGGATGGACCTAGAGACTGATGTACACAAGAGTGAAGTCAGAAAAAGAAAACAAATATATATTAACCTATATTTGTGGAATTTAAAAAATGGTACAAATGAACATATTTGCAAAGTAGAAATACTCAGATGTGGAAAACAAATATATGGACACCAACGGGGAAAAGGGGGGAGAGGATGAATTAGGAGATTGGGATTAACATATATGCACTACTGTGTATAAAATAGATGACTAATGAGAACTTCCTGTATAGCACTGGATCTCTACTCAATGCTCTGTGGTGACAAAGAGGGGATATATATATATATGTATATGTATACATACAGCTGATTCATTTTGCTGTACAGCAGAAACTAATGCAAAATTGTAAAGCAGCTAAACTCCAATAAAAAAATCTATCCTTCCCATTGATAGCAGTATCTTCTAACCTTTTGATCGTGAAGACTGTTTATTTTCCTTTATGCTTTCCCTTTGAATATGTGAGCAGTTCCCTAATGTCACTGACACTGAAATCTTCTTCATTATGTGATAAACAAATAAAGATTCTGATTTCTTTGTGGTTGTTCTATATCTTGTCACCTTACTGCTCTCTCTTATTAACTCTAGGAGCTTTTTAGTTGATTATTTTGCATTTCTGGATGGCCAATTATTTTTTATGTAAACAATAATAATTTTACTTCAGTTATGAGACTTACTGTGCTGCCCAGACTTTGAAAAACAGATAATTTTCTGTGTTCTCTTTGCTTTGATTCCCCGTATAGGTAAAACATCTATTCTCTCTTTCCATTATCAACAACTTCTTTCTTGTAATTATCACCTCTTTTGCTTTTCATCTGGGAAAGCATCTTCTTGCTCATGTTTTCGTTTTTTTATTGATCCCAACATTTTTATTGATGGTTTTATTGCTGGAAAGATATCTTAAAAGTAATTTCCGATAATGATGATATATGGAGGAGACTTATTTGTAGATATTGATGCTCCTTTATTACAGAATTAGAATCATCAGAGAAGATGAGCCAAAATATTTTCCTATCATCTTCTGGTCCATCTGCATTTGTTCTGTGCATAAGTGAAGAAAACTCTGTACAATTTTTCTCTGTCCAATTCCTTGGGGCTACAATTACTGAAATTTCAATTAATAATCTTTCTTTACTAACTTTCCAGCAGAGTTGCAATTTCTTGCCTTTTCATGTATCTTTATGATCTTTCAAGAGAAATTTAAAGATTGTGTATGAATCATCAATTTTAACACATATACCCTTGTACCAAACACTAACTTGTAACTGTTACTCATCTGTGTGAACTTGAGTATGTATCTTTCCAGACTCAGTTTTATATCTAAATTGGGGGAGGATGAGTGAAATAAAATTATTTATGATGTTTTCCATTGCTAATGTCATCTTTTATCATAGGCTTATGGTAACAGAAAGAAAGTGAAAGTCGCTCAGTTGTGTCCGACTCTTTGCAACCCAATGGACTATACAGTCCATGGAATTCTCTAGGCCAGAATACTGGAGTGGGCAGTCTTTCCCTTCTCCAGGGGATCTTCCCAACCCAGGGATCGAACCCAGATCTCCTGCACTGCAGGCAGATTCTTTACCAGCTAAGCTACCAGGGAAGTCTAAGAATACTGGAGTGGGTAGCCTATCCCTTCTCCAGTGCATCTTTCTGACCCAGGAATCGAACTGGGGTCTCCTGCATTGCAGGCAGATTCTTTACCAACTGAGCTATCAGTTCAGTTCAGTTCAGTCGCTCAGTCGTGTCCGACTCTTTGCGACCCCATCAATCGCAGCACGCCAGGCCTCCCTGTCCATCACCAACTCCCGGAGTTTACTCAGATTCACGTTCATCGAGTCAGTGATGCCATCCAGCATCAGGAAGTTCATGGTTCACGTATTGCTGAAGCCTGACTTGGAGAATTTTGAGCAGTACTTTATTAGCATGTGAGATTTATCAGAAGCAAACAAAGGTAGGCTTGTCCGGGATTTGAACCCAGGACCTCTTGTGCCCTAAGGGAGAATCATACCCCTAGACCAAAAGCCACATGTTAATAGGAAATGTTTAAATTGTGAGGTAAATATTATGCAATTTAATTAATGAAGAGTATATAAAAAATATTCATTTGAAACTCATGCAACCCTCAAAACTCAACTCAAAGATAAATACCTGGGTATGGTGTAACAATTCTGACAAATTGTGCAGGTATACTGGAATTGAACAACTAAGTACATAGATAATGGATGGAAAGATCCAGTTTTCTCACTGTTGGGCTGGAAGTTTGCAGATAAACAAGAAAAGGAGGCTAGAATCATTCATGTAGTAATAGATTAGCAGTAAAATCACAGACATAAACTTGTGTCTAGCTTAATGTCAATGAAAATGGTTACAAATAGAAATAGACAGTGATATATGTACATACACCAAATTGTACAACACATATATTGGGTTGTCCAAAAAGCTCATGTGGGTTTTTCCATGAGATGTTAGTTATTGAAAAATTTGAATGAACTTTTTGGAAAACCCAGTATTTCCTTGCTCTGTCAACTGGAAGGGCCTGGGGACAGCACCCTAGGAGCAGTGAGCATATCTAGCATCCAGATTTGGTTTTTAATACCATTCTCCAATAGACAGAATCTGGGCTCCTTAGGGAAATGGCTAATTCCAGGATGGGGGCAGAAAATGTTTATGATGAGAAACCTGGAACATCTTTTAGTATCAAAACATAAGAAAGTGTAAAAAAAAAAAAAAAAGCTTTAAGGATGAAGGTGCATCAAAAGGATGTGGTAGTTGGACCTTAAAGAAGGCTGAGTGCCAAACAATTGGTGCTTTTGAAATGTGGTGCTGAAGAAGACTCCCGAGAGTCCCTTGGACTGCAAAAAGATCAAACCAGTCAATCCTAAAGGAAATGAACCCTCATTCATTCATTGGAAGGACTGATGCTGAAGATCCAATACTTTGGCCACCTGATGGAAGAGTGGAATCATTGGAAAAGACTGTGATGCTGGGAAAGACTGAAAGCAAAAGAAGAGGGCAGTAGAGGATGAGATCATTAGACAGCATCACCGACTCAATGGACATGAATTTGAGCAAAACTCCAGGAGACAGTGAAGGACAGAGATGCCTGGCATGCTGCAGTCCATGGGTCGCAAAGAGTTAGATATGACTTAGCAACCAAACAAGATCAAAAGGACACCAGCACCAATGAAAAGATCTCTCAGTGGCCCAAACTGGAATAATTTCTGTAACAAAATAAAGTAATAGAGGATTATAGCTCAAAGTACAAAATAAATGTCTAAGAGTCCATATCGATAGAAATAAAATATTGAATAGGGAGTCTAGACAAATCTCCTATGCTGAAGAATTCAAAATAATTTATGTAGATGCTCAGCCCTCTAGTAAGTGGAGTGTAGCTCTCCTTAAGGGTGGTCTATGGATAGTGACTTCTTTCCAAAGAGAACAGCATGGAATGAGAGGGGGGAAAGTAACTCTACAGAGGAGAACCTCAACAAGGCAACTTCAGCCAGATGATCAAGGTCAAAGTCAACAGGGATGAGTCATGGGGTTAATAGGTGCCCTTGATATGATGTGATGAGAAGAGCCCTTCACCTCTGTGATCTTCCTCCCCAAACACACAACTCTAGTCTGATTATAAGAAAAACATTAGACACATCTCAAGTGAGAATTCTACAAAATACTGGATTAGTTAGTATACCTCGAAACTCTCAAGGTCATCAAAAACAGGAAAAGTTTGAGAAACTGTCACAGCCAAAAGGCCTCTAAGGAGACAATACAATTAAATGTAATGTAGTATTTTGGATGAGTTCCTGCAACAGGAAAGGATGTCAAGTGAAAACTGAGGAACTACCTATAAAGTATGGACTCTGGTTAATAATGCATGCATGCTAAGTTTCTTCAGTCATGTCTGACTCTTTGCGACCCTCCTCTGTCCATGGGATTCTCCAGGCAAGAATACTGGAGTGGGTTGCCATGTGCTTCTCCAGGGGACCTTCCTGATCCAGGGATCGAACCCATGTCTCTTACATCCATCTGTATTGGCAAGTGGGTTCTTGACCACTAGTGCCCCTGGGAAGCCCCCTGGCTAATAATAATGTATCAGTATTAGTTCATTAACTGTAACTAATGCACCATACTAAAGAATGCTGCTACTGCTAAGTCACTTCAGTCGTGTTCGACTCTGTGCGACCCCATAGACGGCAGCCCACCAGGCTCCCCCGTCCCTGGGATTCTCCAGGCAAGAACACTGGAGTGGGTTGCCATTTCCTTCTCCAATATACTAAAGAATAGAGAAATAATATTAAATAATAGAGAAAATAGGCTGTGGTACATGTAAAGATTACATTATCTTTGCAGGTTTTTTTTTTTTTTTCTGTAAATCTAAATCTATTCTGAAACAAACCAAAAAAAATTTTTTTTAATGAGTGAATGGAAGGAACAATAAAGAATGGGAAACAAGGATAGAAATTTTTAAAATATTGTATAATGAAGGAAACTTTGTGGAAAATAATAAATTTGATTAGTTTAAAAGTATAGACTAGAATCAATTATTCTTTTATTTTCATTTGCAAAAATAGATGCAAATAGAAGGCAAAAAGTTTGGACACTGTGTAACTATGTCAGCATGTGCCCAATAGCGTTGATTTCAGTTCATAGCTTATAATCACAATAATCAGACCAGAGCTGATGAGCCAAGCTATTGGAACTATTTTTCCAATAGAGTAATTACTTTAATTCGGACCAGGGAACTATTTGGGGGAGGGAGGGTGTGTGGTTAGGATAGTACATAGACCCACTGAAGTTATTAATTAGTTTACACAGCTATGGCCAAAAAGCATAGCAATAATGGACTTTTATGAGGGAAATAAACCAATAAAAAGAGGATATGAGTAGTTTTTCACAATTGTGCTGATCTGATTACTGAAGAGTGTATTTTGAATTCGTTTTGGTATTGAATCATTGTAAAGCAATGCTTTTGTCGTCTAATTGTTAATTGCTTTTCATGATGCAGATAAATGATAATCAACTTTTTGCATTTGCAAATATTTCCCAGCAATGTGATGATGAAGTGATATTTTGCATTGTTTCTTTTTGTTAATTTTGAAGGTATTTTTACATGCTTAATGATTTATTTTTTGTCATTTGGAATAAAAGGTTTTTTTCCTTTTTTCATAGTTGCGTCTATTAATTATCAAATTTTAAAATATATTGAAAAAAAAGTTAACCATAATCCCATCATGTTAACTTTTTAAATATATTTCCCATTAGGCTTATTTATATTTGAACTACAATGTGACTACATGTATATTCAATTCATGTCTGACTTAACAGTTGAGTGTAAGGATTTTCTCATGCTGTTTAAAATTTTTAATAGCCACTGTTTTGAGTATTATAAAATACTAAATCACTTATTACATGATTTATTAACTTATTAACCTACTGGATGTTTATAGGTTTTCCCCAGTGATATTTTATTCACCCATATATGTTCCAATAACAGAAGAAGAGGCCAGATCCACTGATTTTTTCCGTCTCTGTGTGTGCTGTGACCAAGTAGTCTTACATTTGAAATTCAGGAAAGATAACTGGGGTCTGAACAGTCAAGCATGCAAGTAAAATACAAAGGTATTTTTTAAACTACCACCTTCATTTCAAATCCCATTCATTTAGCCTCCCAGATATATATGAAGCATATATCTGGTTAGCTATGTAATAAAATAGCATACATACTGCCTTCTGGACATCACAAGACAGTTGCCCATAAAACTAGACCTCTGGCAGACACCAATACAACATTGTAAAGCAACTTTTCCCCAGTTAAACATAAATTTTCAAAAATGCCCAATTTAAGAAAAATATATATTGAGAAAATAAAATATAAACCTAAATCTTAGAATGTAATACCTTAAAATGTAGAATATAATGTATCAAATTGGGGTTAAAATGAAGACATTTTAATGTTTCAGAGAAATTTTAATTTTGATTGACCTGATAGAGAAGAATGAAACTCAGTCACATTTAAAAAAAAAACAACCTAGACCTCAGACTTCAGCTTCCTTTACACTCAGAGTCTCGTCCTCTCTGAGACAGTTGTCTGAGCAGCCTCTGTACTCACACTGAATTTCTGAAACTGAATCTATGACTGTGACTGGTGGGCGAGAGCATGTATGCCAACAGACTCCAAGTCGGGATTGTCAGTTTCCTATGAGGTCAAAGGATAGTAGTTACTGCTGGCAGAAATCTCTATTACTGAAAATTCTCCTTTCATTGGAGGACAATGTCTTTTTCCTTAATTTCCGTCCTTCATATCCACTCTGCTGCCATCCTGTAAGATGGGGGTGTTTTCATGAATTCTTACCAGATCTCTATGCCACTTAGGTGCAGCCTTGTTAACCCTTGATGTCAGAGAAAGTGTTATAATGGCACACTGGAATTGGGAAGAATAGTCATTTCTCAGGCCACCAATGTGTATCTAATGCATTGAATTTAGAAAGTCTCTTGTTGGTATGAAATGCAGGGTAATAGACCTCAAATCAAACTCATTAGTCAAATAATACTTTGAAAATATAGTTTTATCAGTCTTGTTGTCACCAACCAATTCATATTTAAACAGAACTTGGGGTTCTTTGGGCTTCCCTGCTGGCTCAGATGGTAAAGAATCTGTCTGCAATGCAGGAGACCTGGGTTCAGTCCCTAGGTTGGGAAGATCCCCTGGAAGAGGGAATGGCAACCCACTCCAGTATTTTTCCTGGAGAATCCCCATGGACAGAGGAGCCTGGCAGTCCATGGGGTCGCAAAGAGTCAGACATGACTGAGCGACTAAGCAGATTCTTTGGGGGCAGCCATCATATGGTTCTTCTGGAAGTGTCTCTTGTTCCTCACCTGGCTAAGTGCAAATCCATTTTTTGCTTGATTGTTGATTGGTTTTTACATGATCTCTGTTAGTGATGAAATTGAGAACATTTAAAATGTCAAATATTGCAGCATGAAGATGCCTTTGATCTAAAATTGGTGAACTTTCTTTTGAATTGAAAGCAATTCAGTTCATAAATGGATGCCTCATTCATAGATATCTAATTCATTCATTCACAACATATTTACTGAAAACTGACAGTGTGCCAGTCACTGTTCCAAATGCTAGGAACATAGCAGGTAGGAATCCCTGCAGTCATGGAGTGTATCTTTTCACAGCCCCAAATCAATGAACCCCACTGCCTTCTGGGGTGAGGTTGGTAATACTGAGAAGATCACTATTGCTGAAGAAGGAATCTTGACTAGACACTAGAAATTCTTTACATCCCTACTCTGGGTTCACTTCCACTTCCATAGAATGAGCAGTTACTGAGACGACAGAGGCATCAAGAGCTTCTGAAATGAGACAAGACACCCAGGGAACAAATTCTGCTGAGGCAGGGCCAATGAACAAATTCTACATTTTGTGTGTGTTGGGAGCAGGGGAGTTTGTGGGCCAGAGGGAGCAAGGAAATTATTTTTCAAAAACAAAGCAAAAATACCTGCAAGACTGAATAAGATATACTCTACAAAAAGCAGTAATGTGTAGGAAGGAGAAAAACAAGGCTTAAATTTCACAGAGATTTGGATGCAAACCAGAGATTTAAATCAGAACAAGAGCCAAATAATGCTAGACTGGAAACAAGTCAGAATGATAGGTTTTATGGCTGCTGTAGAACTATGAAGTTGCTCAGGATTTGGGGATCTTGTTTTTAGTTTGGAGGGTGGATGAGTACAAGGAGTCACCAGTACTTCAGAAATTTTAAAAGGGTCACTGGGAGTGAGGAAAACTTATGGAAAGTTAAGGACCTAGTACTGTCAGATTGGATCTTTTAATCCAACAAAAGCAGTTACTAAATTTACCAGGTTCATCCTCTGCTTCATATTGCACTTCAAGGATGAGAAAGAGGCTAGAGCCACAGCTTTGAAAGTATTCTGTATCTTGTCTGGATGGGAATAGGAAAGCTGTTAGAGAGTCTGCCAAACGTATGGGAACTCAAAGGGGAGCTTAGAAGAAAAGAAAATAGATTGAATGTGTCCAAAGAAGACAGACAAATAAAAGGAAAAAAAAAAGAACTAGGGTTGAAGACAGACGTAGAACATATTAACTTGTACTCCTTGAGAAGTTAGTTTCTCATCCCATCCTTGAAGATATTACATGCACAATTTAGCATGGTTGTGTTGAAAGAAGACAAAAGGACAGGTTATAAAAAGGGCTTGGGGGAAATTAGGAAAATGTGGAGATTCATCTATCTTCCTGTCATTAAAATACTAGTTTATTTGGAATGACTAGGAAGCCCTGGTGGCTCAGTGGTAAATAATCCACCTGCCAATGCAGGAGACCCTGGTTCGATCCCTGGTCTGGGAAGATCCCCTGGAAAAGGAAATGACAACCCACTCCAGTATTCTTGCCTGGTAAACCCATAGACAGAGGAGCCTGTCAGGCTACAGTCCATGGAGTCACAAAGAGTTGGTCATGGCTTAGACTGAACAACAGTAATTGGAATGAAGCAAGACGAGTTGTGAACTTGGTTGAATGAAAGGAAATGGATTAAAGTGTTTACTATTTGGTTTTAAGGTTGCCTGTGGAATTTTTGCCCAACTACATGCATGAATTCCCAACATAATGCTCTTCTAGCAAATTTCTGAAAGACGGTATGGACTGTGCTCTCTGAATATGTCTTGGTGTTCTCTGTCTGCC
Source organism: Cephalophus harveyi (assembly GCA_006410635.1). Classification (NCBI taxonomy): domain Eukaryota; kingdom Metazoa; phylum Chordata; class Mammalia; order Artiodactyla; family Bovidae; genus Cephalophus; species Cephalophus harveyi. The sequence goes on from SJYT01054419.1 coordinate 104,979, forward strand.
CCTTATATCTTAACACACCAATAACTTTTTGTTATATACTAAGAGATTTTTACTCTTTTAGATGAGGATAACTCCAATCATTTTCCCTTGAAATTTGAAGTAAAAACATTATAAGGTGTGAATAAATAATTCCTTCTGAGTTATATCAACCGATAATCTAAATATGCATCCTGAATGTGTGAAAGAGTGTTTTGGAAAGATCCGTGCCTGCAAAACATTGATATGTGAACCAAAATCTCTGTTTTCCCCCATAAGGGGAGATCTTTTTAATGGTGCTTTCAAGCTGAGAAAGATAGGAATGGTTTCCTGGTTCATCAGCATCACATGGATCCAAATATTAGCTGAATATGAAGAGTGAGGTCACTAGATCTGAAACAAGAGGCTTTTTTTTTTTTTCCTGGATCCTTAAGGTCCCACTGTGACCTAAATTACACACAGAAGTACACACATACCATTTCCAATGACATCAGTTGAAACTTCCTGTGAGCAACTGGGAAAGGGACTTGGCCCAGAATTCCCAGAAACCCAACCTGAGGTTTTAAACCATAGGCATTCCCAGTACTTTGCAACTGATTCAGTTTCCAATGAAATTATCGTCGTCCCTGGTTCCAACAGCAAACTAAAGGGAGAATTGAATTAGAAAAGAGAAACATTTTGTGGGAAAAAAAAACAAAACAACCCACATTACTTTGTGAGAACATTTCAGGAGGACCCCAAGGAGACAGAACCCCAAGGTGTTATTCCCAAGATCTGTTGGATTACCTGGAAACAGATGTTTCGTGTAACTAAGGTGGCGACCGCAAGTGAGCAGGATGGAGAAATGGAGTGAAGGAACCAACACCTCCTCTTTCCTTCAGTCTTATTTCCACCCCCCTTCCCCCGAAACCCAAGCTTGATTTGCTGTTTGGCTCGAGGAGCAGAAGAGGACAGAGGAAGTCACAGTGCATTTCCATTTCTTGTCCAGTTTCCAGTCCCATGTCAGCAGAGCTAAACCTTGGATGGCCTAGTAGCATCCCCACGGAGGGCTGTTTGGCAGAGAAGGGGAAGGAGCTGGCGTTGGAGGACAGCCGTCTGCAGCGCTCAGCCCGCAAGCTGTCTCTCCCCTCTGACCCCTGTCAGTACTACAACGAGGAGAGCAAGATAAAGAACACTCCCTTTCTCATCAAAAAGACAAGAGTTTTGTGTACAGCAGGCAGCAGACACTGCCTCCCTGGCCAGTGTCCAAGCTGGCTACAGAAATTCATCTGCAACAAAACAAATCAGAGCTGCCCTGTGACTTGAACCGTAGGAAGCCCAAGTCTACCTACACAGCAGCTTCTCCAGGACTGACACATGTCACAATTAGTAGATTATGGGGCCAACTATATGGAAATGTATATATATATATATATATATTTTTTTTAAATAATATAACATGGTTTAGAGTCACCATCACTGACACTTCAGGATGCTTGTTTCTACCAGACTTTGGATTGCATGATAATGTGAAGTCATGCAATGGCCTACATTTATCTACTTTTGGAAAATAGGATTCTGAATCCCAGGCTGTTGAAGAGCATTGCCTGTGGTAAAGCCAGCTATTTCCAAAAGTAGCCAAGCCAGGAATTCAGATCTCTTGCTGGCTATTCCAGGCTTAATGATTAACCTTCTATAGACCCGCTGCTTGTCCTAGATTCCACACAAGTTGACATGCCGTCCAGAATAGTTTGGAGCAGATTATCCTCAGGACTTTTATGTCCTCAGGTAGGAATTTACTGAGTACCATCTACTGACAGGAGATGAATATGAGGAGCGTAGGTTCCTCAAGATTTCTAGAGAAATCTGTGGATCTACCAAGGCTTGCCACTGTGTCCAAACAGCCTTGTCTGAAGGCTCTATTTCTTACTGAGGTAGCCTAGACATTTTTTTCTGGAGGAAACACCAAAGAAAGTCTACCATTCTAGAGAATTCTGAAGAATTTCTAGGCTTGCAAAGAATATCCGCAGTGTTGTGGGAACTCTGATTTCCAACTGAACTCCTACAGAACTTCTTGGAATAGCACATGGCAGAGAGCAAAGTGTAGGCATAGTCTCTCTCTCTTTTTTTAAAGAGCTAAGTAATATAAGAAATTTTAAAAAGAAGGTATAAAGAATTTTGAAAATGAAATCTGAAATCTCGGTGCAATGGAAATATTTAGAGTAAAAGATACCTAGAATGTAGTTCCAATGGGACCTGGGTAAGAAATGAATAAGGGTAAAGAATAAAGTAGGATGAATGAGATAGCATCACTCAATGATTTAAGACTGCAGATTCTGAAGTCAGACTGACCTGACTTGGATCCATATTTGGTCATTCATTAGATATGTAGCCTTTGGAATATTATTTAAAACCCTTTCACTTAAGATTTTCATTTGTTAAAGTCAGAGATTAACAAACCAGTCTCATAGCTGTTCATCAGGCTTTTCAAGGACATGAAGTGTGTACAAGCTAAATATGAAGCCTAGTACAAATTAAGTGCACAATAAATGTCAGTTAAAGTTATCTTGGTTGGATGGCATCACCGACTTCATGAACATGGATTTGAGCAAACTCCTAGAGATGGTGAAGGAAAGGGAAACCTGGCTTGCTGCTGTCCATGGGGTTGCAAAGAGTTGGACACGACTGAGTGACTGAACAACAACAACAACAAAGTTATCTTAAAATAAATCAAAAGTCTGAAAAGAAGTGAAGAGAAGGTGCAATTTATTTGGTGGGCAGTAGCAGGAAGCAATTTAGATATAAACAATATTATGGAAAAATGCCCAAAGATATAGAGCCCATATTATCTGAAAAAACAAATTAGCACACAGGGCTAGAGAGTGGGAGACATGACTGCCTATTGGGATTGCCATAGGACATCAATGAAAGGCCATTTCTGCATGAAAGTGTGAATTATATTTGCAGAGGAGACAATTCTTAGGCTGAGGGCTATTTAGCTAGCATCAACTGTAAATTGCTTCATTTATTAATGTGGCTCTTTTTCCTTCTTTGCGCTTCGAGATACACAGATTTCGATCATTTGAATACTTGGTAACATTCCACCAAACATACTTAGTGGAGAAGAGATGAAAAAGCAAGTAACCTTGATTCGCCAGGTGCGTACAATGGCTGCCGAGGAGAAAATGGCCACAGCAACCTCCCCATCAGTTTGAGCCTAGATTCTTGGGATTTCCTTAGAGACTATGCCTGTCACTTGGTTCTGTCCCAAGTGCATGTGCCCAATTTCATGAAGACTTTGGGGGTTTATACAATCGTCTCCCCTTTTCCATGGTTTCCCTTTCCTCGGTTTCACTTACCCGTGCTCAACCATGGTCCAAAAATGTTAAATGAAAATTTTCAGAAATGAACAGTTAACATCTTCTCTTTTTATTTATTTGGTGGTGTTGGCTCTTAGTTGCAGCACACAGGATCTTTGTTGCGTCATTTAGGATCTTTCGCTGCGGGGCACGGACTTTCTAGCTGTGGCGCGCACCAGCTCAGTAGTAGCAGCGCGCAGACTTGGTTGCTCTGTGGCACGTGGGGTCTCAGTTCCCCCGACCAAGGATTGAACCCTGGTCGTCCCCTGCATTGTAAGGCGAATTCTTAACCACTGGACCATCAGGGAAATTCCAAATCATATCTTTTAAATTGCTTGCCATTCTGAGCAGTGTCATGAAATCTGCTGATGTCCAGATCCATCCACCCAGGATGTGAATCAGCCCATTATCCAACTCACCGCGCCTTAGCCTTCTGGGTTATCAGATTGACTGTGGACTGTTGCTATCACAGCTGGTATTCGAGTAACCCCTGTTTTATTTCATAACGGCCCCAAAGCATAAGAGGAAGTGATGCTGGCAGTTCGGATATGCCAAAGAGAAGCCAAAAAGTGCTTCTTTTAAGTGAGAAGTTGAGGCTCTTGATTTAATAAGAAAAACTTGTATGCTGAGGTTGCTGAGATCTATAATAAGAAAGAACCTTTAATCTCTGAAATTATAAAAAAGGAAATAGAAATTTGTGCTAGTTTTCTGTTTCAAACTGCGGAAGTTATGCTTACAGTACAGGGTAAGTGCTTGACTAAGATGGAAATGGCATAAAGTTTGTACAGCAAGATATTTCAAGAGAGAGATCACATTCACATTACTTTTGTTGCAATATATTGTTATAATTGTTCTATTTTCTTATTGATTATTGTTAAACTCTTACTGTGTCTAATTTATACTTTAACTTAATCCTTGATATGTATGTATAGGAAAAACACATAACATATACAGTAAGTCCACTACATATGAACAAGTTCTGTTCTGAGAGTGCAGTCATGAGTCCAATTTGTCAGTCGAACAAAGTTAACCTAAGTGCCCAACAAACAAAATCGGCTATAGAGTACTGAACTGTAATATGTTTATAATACTTTTTATTCAAATAATATGTCAGTTCAGTTCAGTCGCTCAGTCATGTCCGACTCTTTGCAACCCCATGAATCGCAACGTGCCAGGCCTCCCTGTCCGTCACCATCTCCCGGAGGTTACTCAGACTCACGTCCATTGAGTCTGTGATGCCATCCAGCCATCTCATCCTCAGTCGTCCCCTCCTCCTCCTGCCCCCAATCCCTCCCAGCATCAGAGTATAATATAGAGCCTTGACGTACTCCTGTAAAAAGCAAAAAAATAAAGGAAATATCTTAAATCTAACAGTTCAGTGCCTTGAAAGTACAGTAGTACAGTACAACAGCTGGCCTATAGGGCTGGCATTGAGTAAACAGGCAAGAAGGTGATTGATTGGAGGAGAGACAGGAAGTGGATTAAGGTAGAGCTGGAGGATCATCAGCTATAGGAAACGGAGGGCAAGCTGCAATTTCACTCACGCCTGATGTTGATGACACAGATACTGGTGTCTTGCTGGAACCAGATGTACATTTGACTATTTGAAAGTTACAACTTGAAGGTTCATATGTAGGGGACTTACTATATAGGGTTTGATACTATCAGTGGTTTCAGGCACCCTTGGAATGTATAACCCATGTATAAGGGGAGACAGCTATATAAGCCTTGTGCCAGGAGCTAACCCCAAACTCCCAATTCCTCCCTTCCTCTGAGCAACCACAAGTCTGTTATCTATAAGTTGATTTTTATTTTGTAGATACGTTTATATTTGTTGTATTTTAGATTCCACATATAAGTATTTGCAGTTATTTTAAATCTTTGCCAGGCAGCTCATAGAGCTGTGTTTCTTCTGGGTCCATTTTTGGACTTTTATTTTTTTTCCTTAACGACCCAATGGCTCCCTGTTTGTATGCCTTGTAAGTTTTTGTCATGATTTGGGCATTTGCAAAAACAACCACTTGTCCAAGTCTTTGCTCACTGGTTTCACCCAGGGAATGATCTTCACCATCAGCCCGGCTGGAGGTTCTTGGACGTTTCAAACTCACTCTGTTCTCTTACTCACCCTGGCATCTCTTGCGGCTTCAGTCTTGCTCATCTCTGTTTTTCAGCACCTCCTAATCTCTTAACAGTGGTCCCTTCAGCTCTATGAGTCAGGCAAAACAGAACCTAGTTGCTTGGGAAGTCCCCAGAGAAGCCAGAATATTAGACTGATGAACTACTGTCTGTTCTCAGCCAGGAGGAGGAGGCCTGGTGTGGAAGGCTTCCTCTCACTTACTTGAGGCAATTCTGTATCAGGGAGAGGGGGATGGATGGCCATGTCAGATGCCATGGTGTCTCCTATGCCTTGTGTTTGAATTTGTTCTGAATTTGCTATCTTCTGGATGCTGTAGCTTCTTAACTGGTCTCTATTGTTCTCAGAGAGGTATTATGCTTCATCTATTGTTGTTAACTTTGGGTCTTTGTTGGGGAAGGAGGGCTTGTAGCTTACTAGCTCTCCATATGGCTAATGTCGCTCGATTAATGAATTTTTGACCAAGATATGAAGGCAATGTAATGGAGAAAGCATAGTCATTTCAACATATAGTGTAGCAAGAATTAGGGCTTCCTGGTAGCTCAGTTGGTAAAGAATCTGCCTGCAATGCAGGACACCCAGGTTTGAACCCTGGATCAGGAAGTTCCCTTGAAGAAGGAAATGGCAACCCACTCCAGTATTCTTGCCTGGAGAATCCCATGGACAGAGGAGCCTGGGAGATTATAGTCCACGGGGTCACAAAGAGTTGGGCATAGCTGAGTGACTAAACCACCACTACCAAGAAAAAAAGAAAAATAAAATTTAATCTATATATAAAGGTAATTCAAAATCATAGGATTTCCCTGGCTAATTAAGAATCAGCCTTGGTTTTTCCAGTGGTCATGTATGGATGTGAGAGTTGGGCTATACAGAAAGCTGAGCACTGAAGAATTGATGCTTTTGAACTGTAGTGTTGGAGAAGACTCTTGAGAGTCCCTTGGACTGCAAGGAGATCCAACCAGTCCATCCTAAAGGAAATCAGTCCTGGGTGTTCTTTGGAAGGACTGATGCTGAAGCTGAAACTCCAATACTTTGGCCATCTCATGTGAAGAAATGATTCATTGGAAAAGACCCTGATGCTAGGAAAGATAGAAGGCAGGAGGAGAAGGGGATGACAGAGGAGGAGATGGTTGGCTGGCATCACCGACACAATGGACTTGAGTTTGAGTAAACTCTGGGAGTTGGTGATGGACAGGGAGGCCTAGTGTGCTGCAATCCATGAGGTTGCAGAGAGTCAGACACGACTGAGCGACTGAACTGAACTGTCAATGCAGGGGACACAGGTTTGATCCCTGGTCCGGGAAGATTCCACATGTCGCGAGACAGCTAAGCCTGTGTGCCGCAACTGCTGAGCCCTCAGCCCAGAGCCCTTGAGCCACAACTACTGAGCCTGTGCTGTGGAGCCTGTGAGCCCCAGCTACTGAGTTTGCATGCCCGAGAGCCTGAGCTCCACAACAAGAGACACCACTGCAATGAGAAGCCTGCACACCACAACTAGAGAGTAGCCCCCACTCACTGTAACGAGAGAAAGCCCTTGAGCAGCAATGGAGATCCAGGGCAGCCAAAGAAATAAATAGCAATCATATACCTAAATGTAAAATTTAGAAAACTATAGATGCACTTAGTTGGTGTATACAACTTCTTGATAATACCATTTATATGGAAATTTAAAGGTCTTGGAATAGTGAAAGCATCTTGAAAAAGAGAAACAATGTTTGAATATTCTCGTTACCTTATTTTGTGATTTAATATAAAGGTGTTAATACTATAATCAAGACAGTTCAGTTCAGTTCAGTCCCTCAGTCATGTCTGACTCTTTGCGACCCCATGAATCGCAGCACGCCAGGCCTCCCTGTCCATCACCAACTCAGGAGTTCACTCAAACTCACGTCCATCGAGTTGGTGATGCCATCCAGCCATCTCATCCTCTGTCGTCCCCTTCTCCTCCTGCCCCCAATCCCTCCCAGCATCAGAGTCTTTTCCAATGAGTCAATTCTTTGCATGAGGTGGCCAAGGTATTGGAGTTTCAGCTTTAGCATCATTCCTTCCAAAGAACACCCAGGACTGATTTCCTTTAGAATGGACTGGTTGGATCTCCTTGCAATCCAAGGGACTCTCAAGAGTCTTCTCCAACACCACAGTTCAAAAGCATCAATTCTTCGGTGCTCAGCTTTCTTCACAGTCCAACTCTCACATCCATACATGACCACTAGATAAACCATAGCCCTGACTAGATGGGCCTTAGTCGGCAAAGGAATGTCTCTGCTTTTGAATATGCTATCTAGGTTGGTCATAACTTTCCTTCCAAGGAGTAAGCATCTTTTAATTTCATGGCTGCAATCACCATCTGCAGTGATGTTGGAGCCCCCCAAAATAAAGTCTGGCATTGTTTCCACTGTTTCCCCATCTATTTCCCATGAAGTGATGGGACCAGATGCCATGATCTTAGTTTTCTGAATGTTGAGCTTTAAGCCAACTTTGTCACTCTCCCCTTTCACTTTCATCAAGAGGCTTTTTAGCTCCTCTTCACTTTCTGCCATAAGGGTGGTATCATCTGCATATCTGAGGTGATTGATCTTTCTCCCAGCAATCTTGATTCCAGCTTGTGCTTCTTCCAGCCCAGCGTTTCTCATGATGTACTCTGCATAGAAGTTAAATAAGCAGGGTGACCATATACAGCCTTGACGCACTCCTTTTCCTGTTTGGAACCAGTCTGTTGTTCCATGTCCAGTTCTAACTGTTGCTTCCTGATCTGCATATAGGTTTCTCAAGAGGCAGGTCAGGTGGTCTGGTATTCCCATCTCTTTCAGATTTTTCCATAGTTTATTGTGATCCACACAGTTGAAGGCTTTGGCATAGTCTGGTTTAAGGACAGAGAAGTAGACCAAAAGGACCTAATGGAAAGTCAAGTAATAGATCCACACATAGAATCAATTTTTTTTTTTTTTACAAAGGTGATTGTTATCTACTGTGGAAAGAAAAGTCTTATCAGTCTTATTGTTCCAACTGGATATCTTGTAGCAAAAAAAGTACACTTTGACCTATATTTCACCCTATTCATAAATCTCAACTGAAGATGGATTATAGACCTAAATACAAAAGCTTAGCATAAAAAGCTCTTGGCTACCTGGAGATTATCTTTGCTACACTGAAGTAGATTAATGAGAATATAAACATCACTAACAATAAATGAAACACTTGAGAGACCAGACTTTGTCAAAATTAATAAACAATTTGTTCATCAAAAGAGATTGTTAAGAAAATGAAAAGGCAAGGCACAGATGGGGAGAAAATATTCAAAATAGACATATGACACAAGGAACTCACATCGAGATTGTACAAATCACAACTACAGATCAATAGCAAAAAGTAAACAACTCACTAAAAATAAGAAAAATATTAAAATAGAGCCTTCAAAAAAAGAGGATGTACAAATGGCCAATGAACACATAAAACATATCAACATCTTTAGTCAATGCTGCTGGTGTTGCTAAGTCACTTCAGTCGTGTCCGACTCTCTGCGACCCCACAGATGGCAGCCCATTGGGCTCCGCCATCCCTCGGATTCTCCAGGTAAGAACACTGGAGTGGGTTGCCATTTCCTTCTCCAATGCATGAAACTGAAAAGTGAAAAGTGAAAGTGAAGTCTCTCAGTTGTGTCTGACTCAGCAACCCCATGGACTGCAGCCTACCAGGCTCCTCTGTCCATGGGAGTTTCCAGGCAAGAGTACTGGAGTGGGACGCCATTGCCTTCTCCGTCTTTAGTCAATATGGAAAGGCAAATTAAAAGCACAGTGATTACCAGTACATACTCATTAGAATTTCTGAATTTAAATTAATTATAAATTTCAGTTGTTGAAAAGGATGCAAATCAACTGGTACTCTCCTAGTGTATGGTGAGAATATAAAATAGTCCAACAAGTTGAGACAGTTATTAGCATTTGCTTTTATAGAATTAAACATACATTTATCTTAAAAGCCAGCAATTTCACTTCTACTAATTCACCTCAAAGTAATGAAAGCTCATGTCCATCCAAAGACTGGCACAAAATATATATTGCATTTTTATTCATAATAGAAAAAACTGGGAACAATCCAAATGTCCATCAACAGGAGAATGAATAAATTGTGGTACATTCACACAGTGGACTGGTATTCAGCGGTAAAAAGGAACAGATTAGGATACATGTGGCATTATAGACAAATCTCAAAAACAGCATACTGAGCAAGAGAAACCAGGCACAGAGGAGTACATACTATGTTATTCCATTTTTCAGTGGCATCCACAGTTACTGAAATCCAAATGGTAGTTCATTTGGGCTCTGGAGATGGGGAAGGTATACTAGAAAGAGATTTGAAGACCTTTTGGTATGATGTCAATGCTGTAGATCTTAACTGGGATATTACATGGTCATACGTATTTATTAAAACTTATCAGACTATTCACTAAAGATTTACGCATTTTAAAAATCTATAGGTGATTTCCGGAGAAGGGATTGGCAACCCACTTCAGTATTCTATCCTGGAGAATCCCATGGACAGAGGAGCCTGGTGAGCTACAGTCCATAGGGCTGCAGAGTCAGACACGACTGAAGAGACCTAACGTGTGTACTCGTGAACATATGTAAGTTTACCTTCATAAAAAATTTTTTAAAGAAAAATAAAAATTAATTTTAGTTAAGCAAAAACAAGGTAATTCATTACTATCAGATGAGCTCTCATGGAACTACCAAAGGTTATTTTTCAGGCAGAACAGGTGTTGATGAAGATGTAGTTGAAATTCAGGAGCTGCAGATAGCAATGTAAATTGGTACAACTTTAAGAAATGATTCTGCCTTATCTATAAAGCCAACAGCCTGGCTATTCCAACTCTCTTTACTGAGAACCATACATTTGTGATTTTGCAATAGGCTATATTTCATGGCTATCTGTAATTTTCTGAGAAGGTGGGAAATTTCAGTAGCAAAGTCAAAGTATAAGAAGCAGTTAAGATCTCTATTTAGACGGTGAGACTGGTAGACATATACCTGTGATGGAACCTGGGCTCCGGAACAGAGCTGGCAGTCAAGGCGGGTGAGCCAAATGTAAGATGAAGGGAGGACTGCAGACTCACCCCAGTGCCACGTGAACAGGCAGGCTGGTTCTAATATCCCCAGAAGCACAACATCCAGCCCACCCCAGCATCCACACAGCCACAGCTCTGCACTCTCCCAGAAACAGATTAACACCTGCAAATCCAAGGCTATGGTGATGCCTCCAACTAGTCTTACTGCTGCTGCTAAGTTGCTTCAGTCGTGTCTGACTCTGTGCCACCCCATAGACGGCAGCCCACCAGGTTCCCCCATCCCTGGATTCTCCAGGCAAGAACACTGGAGAACATTTTCTTCTCCAGTGCATGAAAGTGAAAAACGAAAGTGAAGCCACTCAGTCGTGTCCGACTCAGCGACTCCATGGACTGCAGCCTACCAGGCTCCTCTGTCCATGGGATTTTCCAGGCAAGAGGACTGGAGTAGGGTGCCATTGCCTTACTATTTTGCTTTGAATAAAATTATTTATTTATTTGGCTGTGCCGGGTCTTAGTTGCAACACGCAGGACCTTTAGTTGCGGCATGTGAGATCTAGTTCCCTGACCCAAAGCTTGGAACCCCGGTCCGCCTGCTTCGGGAGGGCAGAGTCTTAGCCACTGGACACCAGGGAAGCCCCACTATTTTACTGTAATTAAAACTCTGTCTCTTTTTAATGGAACAACAACAAAAAAAGTTACTGATTACAAGTGGCACCTTTCTGCATGAAATTTTTCTACCTAATTCCCTGTCTTTTATTTCCAAACAGTCAATTAGAATTTCCTATGTTCCTTACATTTTCCTGGCACAGCAGGCTCAATGGAGGGTTGCGACGGAAGGACGCTTAACGCAGAGAGAGCAGCAAAGTCAAAAGCCCTGAGATGAAGGAGAAAACAGCATAGTGATTGGGAATTAAAAGTCATTCCGTCTCACTGGGCTGTCTGCAGTCTAGGGAGCTGGCGTGAGAGATGAGGCGGGAAAGGGAGGCCAGCCTCAGACTGGAGGAATTTTGCAGATATGTTTGGATTTTCAACTTTTCTCAAGTAGTCAGGAGTTGTGTTTTTTTTTTTTTTTTTTTTCTCCACTTTACTCACAGTTGCAAAGATGAAAAACTCCAATCACTTTCTTTTCTTTTTAAAATCTACCTAAGATTTTTTGAAAGGTAAACGCTCTCCAGATTATCTCTCTATAAATATATTCACAGGAGGACTATAAAGCTATATTTTGGAAAACAGCGTGGTGTTCTTTTTGTGCTATAATCTGTGCTTGACATAGAATAGTAAGAAAGGATCCAGTTTCCTCCTGTTGATCCTAGTCCTCGTACCAGAAGCACTGACCCAATTACTGCCAATGCCATTCTCCACAGGCTTCATTATCTACTTCCTCTGCAGGTTTGTATTGGAACGTTTTAAACTCTATCCAGGGATGCTTTAGTGAAATGAGGATTTCACTAAAAAGTGAAAATAATTAATTTAATTCATTTGAGTCCTTTCCTGACTAGCTCATTCATTCTTTCACTATTTTTCTTTTTAGAGTTTTTTTAAAAAATAAAAAGCTTGTGGAATCTCAGTTCCTCGACTGGGGATCAAATCTACAACCCCTGCATTGGAAACGCAGAGCCTTAACCACTGAATCACCAGGGATGTCCCACATTATTCTTTAACTTCAGAATCTCTGTACACTGACCTTTCTTTCTTCCAATCCATCTATGACCCTCTGTTTCCATTTCTTCTGTAATTTAGATAAGACTTATGAATCATGACTTCAAACTCTCTATGTATCCTTTAGTTTTTCACCCTCCTTGCCTTTTTTGTGTGGTAAAACCCCAATGAACCACTTCATTCATCCACTGTGTGGATGCCTGGAGGTGGGAAGCCCGCCATGATGGTCTTCTTGTAATCTAGGCAAGAAGTGAGAGGAGCCTGCACTATGGCAGAGGGACTTTATAAAACACTAGGACCAGGTTCCAGGAGTATCAGAGAAGTGGAATTATAAGACTTCATTTCTGACTTTTGCAGCTAGATAGTGGCCAGCTGTTCACTAAGATTGGTACCAGTGAAAGGGGAGACTTTGGTAAAGATAGAATCCACTTCAGCTAACAATTGGAAGAGCTGTGGAGGTCTCCAGATGGAGCTTTTCCGGAGTTGAGGAGACAGTTGTGGGGTGCATAGGTGACTTGGGAGTCATGGCAGGTAAACAGTAATTGGGGCCATGGGGTTTAATTAACATAGGAAAGGAAAACGTGTTGAGAGAGGATAAAAGAAACCCAAGGCCAGAACAGTGTAGAGTCCATTGAATAAATGTGCAGAAGCCAAGGGAAAAGAAAGCATCAAAAACTTAAGTAATGAGATGAACCAAGCTCTTAAGAAATCAAGAAAGGGAAAAAGAGAAAATGTCTGTTGGATTTAACAATAAAAAGTTAATTATTGACTCAGAATATGAAACTATCAACTCAGATTTTTAACTGGAAATCTTTTGCAATAGCTTGAGAAGTGAATAGAGCATGATAAAATGGAGAAAACTTAGAAACTGTCGTTCAAAAAGCTCAGCTGAAATGGAAAAGAGCCCAGTTAAAGGGCAATGCATGGATGAGGCAGTACTTTAAAGGTGGTGATCATTTGAATATGTTTAGATGTTGATGGGAAAAACTCGAAGATGAGAGTTGGAAGGTTTAGAGTAAAATGGAAGAAATAAGTGGAGTAAGGATGCTGAGAGGTGGGTGGGGATGGGAGTAAGAGCAGAGGCAGGGAAATTGAGACCGAAAAAGATCTCCCTGTTAAACCCTTCTACACTGTTGGTTTAAATGTAAGTTGGTGCCTCCACCATGGAAAACAGTATGGAGGTTCCTCAAAAAACTAAAAATAGAATTGTCACATGATCCAGCAATCCAACTCCTCGGAATATCCCCAGACAAATCTATAATTCAAAAATATACATGTACCTGTATGTTCATAGCACAACTATTCACGATAGCCAAGACTTGGAGATAACCTAACATATATCCATTCATCTGTCAACGAAGGATAGAGAAGATGTGATACATATATACTATGGAATACTGCTGCTGCTAAGTCACTTCAGTCGTGTCCGGCTGTGTGTGATCCCATAGATGGCAGCCCACCAGGCTCCCCCGTCCCTGGGATTCTCCAGGCAAGAACACTGGAGTGGCTTGCCATTTCCTTCTCCAATGCATGAAAGTGAAAGTGAAGTCGCTCAGTCGTGTGTGACCCTCAGCGACCCCATGGACTGCAGCCTTCCAGGCTCCCCCGTCCATGGAATTTTCCAGGCAAGAGTACTGGAGTGGGGTGCCATTGCCTTCTCCGACTATGGAATACTACTCAGCCACAAAAAAGAATGAAATAATGTCATTTGCAGCAACATAGATGCAACTGGAGATTATCATATTAAATGAAGTAAGTCAGAAAGAGAAAGAAAGATATCACTTGTAAATAAGATATCACTTATAGCTTCCCTGGTTGCTCAGATGGTAAAGAATCTGCTTGCAATGCCAGGCACCCAGGTTTGATCCCTGAGTCAAGAAGATTCCCCTAGAGAAGAAGATGACTACCCATTCCAGTATTCTTGCCAGGTGGATTGCATGGAGAGGGGAGTTTGGTGGGCTACAGTTCATGGTGTTGCAAAGAGTTGGACACAACTGAGCAACTAACACTTTCACTTTTTCTATATATGGAAATCAATACATGACACAGATGAATTTATCTACAAGACAGAAACAGACTCATAGACATAGAGAACAGATTTGTCTTTGCCAAGGGTGGTGGGGAGGTAGAGGGATAGACTGGGAGTTTGGTGTTGGTATATACAAACTATTACACTTAGAGTGGATAAACAGCAAGGTCCTAATGTATAGCAGAGGGAGCTCTATTTCTGTATTCTATAGCAGAGGGAATCTTCTTCTGTGATGAACCATAATGGAAAAGAATGTATATAGGCGTATAACTGAATCACTTTGCTGTACAGCAGAGATTGGCACAGCACTGTAAATTAACTGTGTAGGTGCTAAGTCGCTTCAGTCATGTCTATTTGTGATACTATGGACTGTAACCCACCAGGCTTCTCTGTCCTTAGGATTCTCCAGGCAAGAATACTGGAGTGGGTTGCCATGCCCTCCTCCAGGGGATCTTCCTGACCCAGGGATTGAACCCATGTCTCCTGTGTCTCTTGCATTGAACGTGGATTCTTTACCACCAAGCCACCAGGGAAGCCCTATAAATTAACTGTACTTCAATGAAAAATGAAAACTCCCTGTTGTTTTGATTTGAAAGATAAAGATTAGAGATGAAAACAGATGTAGGCAAGTAGGCTGGGGGGATCTGGATTGAAACAGGGAGTAGCTGGAATTTCTTCCCAAAGACATCTATTTCTAATATCAATTATTTTAAGGAAGTGAGAGGAGAAATTCAAGCTCAAAAGGAAAAAGGGACTAGGACTGAGGGGAAGGAAAACTGAAGGTGAAGATCCAGTTAGACTGGTCAGATTCTCAACTCTGCCTTCTAATCGCATCACCTGGGGAACTTTAAA
Organism: Cephalophus harveyi; assembly: GCA_006410635.1. Taxonomy (NCBI): domain Eukaryota; kingdom Metazoa; phylum Chordata; class Mammalia; order Artiodactyla; family Bovidae; genus Cephalophus; species Cephalophus harveyi. The sequence goes on from SJYT01054419.1 coordinate 120,032, forward strand.
AAATACTTATTCCCGGTTTCCAACTCAAGAGATGCTGATTTAATTGTTTTGGGCAAAGTAGTTTTAAAAAGCTCCGTAAGTCATTCTAATGCACAGCCGGCGTTCAGAAAGTTCTGATCAGACCCCTTTGTTTCTGGAATTTTGCACCAACTGGGTAGAACTGGTGAAGGCAGATGGTTGAAGTGACCAGAGTTAGGGTTTTGCCGGGCAGGTTCGGAGGAAGGAGAATGGAAAAGCGCTGAAGGCTGGTCTACAAAGTCTAGGCTGAAGTGAGAGAATGAAGATATGAGCTGATTAAAAAGACTGATAGAAAACAGAGTAGCCAGGGAGGGGTGAACACACGTAGAAAGAGCAAGGGGGCGATTCATCCGGAAGCAATGAAGAAAGTAGTATTCTCTTTTAACTTTCTGATGCTCTCAATCCACTCCTTCAGCCACAGGCCCTTAGAAATAGTTTTTAAAATATTTCTGATCAAAACTATAGAAGAAATAGAAAATAGAGTTTGTAGGGAATTGGTGATTATGACAGCACTTGAAGTCTGCAGGAGCAGAAAGCATAGATGGTGGGGGAAAATTCTCAATTAAAATGAAAATATAAGATTCAAAATAAATTTGAACTATGAATATAAAAACAAAACAAACACCTTTTTTTATGGTTTCTCTTACTTCTCGTGTATCAGTCAGTCTGAGGTTTTTTGCTTTTAAATGAACACTTAGCACATAAGAAAGTAACTGGACTTTTAACTTTCAGTGGGTATTAGGTAGTAGTAGTATGGTTTGGAGATTATCCCTCCTCTGGAATTAAAGATATGAATAATGTTTTTCTTTAAAGAAAGGACGTGATTAATAGAATTTAGGGATGCTGGCTATATTAGGAATAAGTTATTGGAATGATCTTAAGTCATCTGCATATAATATAAGGTTTTAAGTAATCAGAGTCCCAGAGAGGAATGATAGATAAGGCATCAGTAGACCTCAGGACAAAACTCATTTACTCTAGATTTCTGTAAGAGTCTAGGGAAAACCTCTGAACTATTCTTAACAAAGATGAAGTGACAGTAAGATGGGGGAAAACAGCAGCGCCTTCACATCCCACAGCCACACAAAATAAAGTCTTGATCATGTCTCAAGAGAAAAGAAAGAAAAACGCATTCTGAGAATGCGCACATTATTTCACAAGGAGTCTTAGAAAAAAGATGGCTGGAGCATTATTCATTGGAATTCTTTTTTTCCATTGTTCTCTCATTAAAACCGGCCCTGTTTTATCTTCCTCTGAGACTGTTTGAACTGTAGATTCTGATGTCCTTTGAACTTTGTTCTTTGATAAAAGTTGGGCAAAAAACACATGCCGCGTACAACTGGGGACCTGAGATTTGGGACTTGTGATACTTCTGGGGAGGACTTCCTGTCCTGTGCCAAAAAAGAAAGACAAGTGTTCAAGCTGACCAGGGGCAAAATATTTCCATGGTTAGTCATTCATATCTACTGAGAAGCATCAATGAACTGCATGTTTTTTTAGATTCAAGGGTTTTTTTTTTTTTTTTTTTTAAATCCTGTTTACTATCCCCATCAAGCTGACAGGGCAGAGGGAAACATCCCCTAGGATTGGTGTCCATCAACACATTTCCACCAAAATGATGTCTGGGGAAAAGCCACTCTTCTGTATGTTCCTCCTTAAAAGACAGTGCCTTTTGAATAGCGCAAAAGGAAGCAAAGTGGTAGAGTTTTGTTTTCAACTGTTTTTTCCACTCTGTGACTTTTTTCCTTCCTTCTTGCAAAACAGTCTTTAAATAGAGGCATTTATGATTTTAGTATTCTCTTTGATTTGAATACTTTCATAATGGTGGTAGCTTAAATTGATGGAGGTCTGTATTCTTTTTTTTTTTTTTTTTTTCCTCTGTGTTTTAGTAATTTTATGGGGCTGCTCCATTCCAACTGGCTGGGTTGTGTTGCATTCATGTTACCCCAGATCACTCTTCTTCATAATTGAAATACATAAAAAGCTAAAATATGGCTCAAAGGATTTCAGTTGGGTCCCCTATATTTGAAGGGATTTTTTTGAGCACAGAATGCAATGCTGATCATATTCTCATCCTGTGATAGAAAAACAGATTCCAGAGCAGTAATGCTGCTTACTTCCAATGCTAGACAACCAGAGAAGCTGACCCACTGAGCTCCAGTCTAGGGGAAGACAGAGGTTAGGATCCAAGGCTGATAAACTTCACTGTACCCACAACCCAGGAAGTGAAGTAATAATGAGGTAATACATGCCGATAGGAAGTCAGGGAGTGAGATCTGCATAAGGTCTCCATAGGGAAGTAGACCGAACTCCCCCTTCTATACTTAATGGTGTAACATACTAGGGGGAAGAAAAGGTAGGTTGGACTCATGAAACATTAATACACTCAAGAAGCAAACACAGAAGTAAGACGGTAGTGTGTTTCATTTCTAGATAACTGCCAGGAACATTTTTAAGGATAATCACCTCCTAACTCAGCACGATTTATTGAGTAATTGTCATGTTTTTTTTTTTTGACTTTGCTGAGAAAAATGGCTTTAACACATTATTGACTGGGGGATTATTGCAGAAATTAATGCATGTGGCCAGTGATTTGTTATATAAATGAATATTGGAGAACTCCAGTCAATAATGTTTGGGTAGCAAGAAATATATTACTATGTCTCAGGTCAGTAAGCTGTTAAAAATGAACCCACCTGATCTAGTCAAAATTTGCTGTTTCGCAAGGCCATCTCATCCTTGAACTTTTATCATTATAGGCTTTAGCAAAGTTATTGAATCACAGGGCAAAGTGATTCACACAACTAAGTGTGTGTCGTTTATCAAGGTACCTGTGCTTTTTTCTTGGGTTTTGATGGTAAGAACCTAATGATGCCTTATGTTGCTTAAAAGTGGAGACAACCACACATCTGTGAGAGCAGCTCAAATGAAAAAATAGTGACAGTATATGATGTTGGCAAGGATGGAAGGAAAGAGTTCCTGTCCTTTCCTGGTGGGAGCGTAAAGCTGTACGGCCACTTGGGAAAGTAGTTTGCCAGTTGCTTGGAAAACTAAAAGACATGAACCTTATGATTCAACAATCACAGTCTTGGGTATTTATCTCAGAGAAATGAAGACTTATAGCCACACAAAGACCTGTGTGCAAGTGTTCATAGCAGCTTTATTGGTAATAGGCAAAAACTGGAAACAGTCCAGACATCCTTCAGTGAGTGAACGGTTTAAATAAACTGCGGCACATCCATACCATGGAATACTACTCAGTAATAAAAAGGAACAAAAGATTAACACACACTTCAACTGGGATGGGTCTCAAGGGAATCGTGCGAACTGAAAAGATGACAGTGTCGAAAGGTCACATAATGTATGATTCCATTTAAATAATGTTCTCAAACCGGTGGTAGCTACATGAATCCACACATACGATAAAATTGCATAGAACAACACACACATGGACACACACACAGGTAAAACTGGTAAAACCTGAAGAAGCTATGTGAATTGTAACAGTATCAATTTCCTAGTTTCCCTATTGTGCTACAGTTCATGTAAGATGTTACCATAGGGAGAAATTGGGGAAATGTTACATGGGATTTCTCTAATATTTCTGCAACTTTCTGTGAATCTGTAGTCCTTTGAAATGAAAATTTGGAACAAATGCAGTATAACAGGAAATCAGGGCCACTCTCTGAAACATTGTCTGAAAAAATATGACCAGCTTTATTTTGTGGTGATAAGAAAGCCAGAGTGACAACTTGTGGATAGGTGGTGGCTATAAAAATAGAAATTCCCAAATATAAACTGATTCAGTCTATTTTCGTGTTTCTGGTTGCTAAAACATCTGATTCAGTGTGTTTATTGATACATTTTTCTAATTGTGAGACGTCAGTTTTTCCTAATGAGAATATTGCAGAAGACCAAGCAACAACATATATTCCTATATAGCTTCAAGATGCTGTTCTGCTGTTGACTTTGAACTCTGGCCGTATCCCCTTTCTGAAGATGTGCAGCAGTTGATAATAGCCACTGGGGGTCAGACTTTCCCATGGCACCTACTCACTCATGTTTGATACCCAGTGCAACCGCAAAGTCCAGACTTACAGGTTAGTAGGACTCAACCTTTCCTTTCTGCTTGTAAGAGCTCACCAAAACAGACAGAAATATTTATATTCATGGTAATCATCCAGCCTGGAACACAAACAGATCCACGGATAGTGGAAGAGATAGCAGAGTAGTTTTCTATAAATCCCAGTTAAATAGATCATAGTTAATGAGGAATCCAGCAAAGGGCTAGCTAGTAGTGTTTGCTCTAACCGCTGGATGAGATACCTTCTGCCTTCTAGCAATCTGGGAAAAGAGGAGCCCTACCTTTGGTCCTTCCCATTAGAAGTCCCACTCTGGCTCCTATCCAGCCACGCCCCTCACAATGGGACAAGAATCCTAATTACTTTTCAAATAGCTGAAAAAAGAAAAAATGCTAGATTTCTTGCCAGTAGTTAGATATCACTATAGTTATAGTAGTTGGAGTGCGACTTTGATGATGAGCAGAAGATAGTTCTGAAAAAGACCTTAACCTAGAAGATATCAGCCTCCTAGGGCTATGGATGAAGGAGCAAATTATAAAAGGAGAACTGTGTCCCATGGGGTCACAAAGAGTCGGACATGAATGAGCAACTAACACTTTTACTTTTCATGATGAATCACAGGAGAAAATAAATCAGGCTCAATGTGGCCAGATTCTAGGAGTTTTGAATTTTTTGATTTTGAGCAGTGTATCACTGAATCTGATTGCCAGGGCATGGCACCAAAATGCCAAAAGCTGAGCTGTCATGTTGCAATACGATGATGCCAAGGGACAGGCACCAAACACCACCGCCAGGCTCACTGATTCAGAAAAGATGCCGGTGATTGCCAGTGTGCTATCATTGCCTCCCAGGTGACGCTAGTGGTAGAGAATTTGCCTGCCAATGCAAGAGACATTTGTTCCATCCCTAGGTTGGGAAGAGCTCCTGGAAAAAAGAAACGGCAACCCACTCCAGTATTCTTGCCTGGAGAATCACATGGACAGAGGATCCTGGTGGGCTACAGTCCATGAGCTCACAAAGAATCAGACATCACTGAGTGTGTGCGTGTGTGTGTGCACGCACGCACACACACACACACATCATTGTTGGTTGATGTGTGTGTTGGTTGCTTCCAGTTGGTTCTCTGAAGACAGGGTGGATCAGTCATAAGGGTACCTACTGTGTCTCTGCCTGTATAGAAAACCAATGACTTGAACCCTCTCCCAGAGGGAGAAGAGATATTTTGTCTTCCCAAGGACTAGGGGAAGAATTTCCAAGTAGTCAAGTTCACAGGTCAGGCATTACTTTGTCTAGACACTTCAATGATCAGATCTCTTTCCTCTCTATATATTTCTAAGTGGAGTTTGGATTCTGGGACATACATGTCACGGAGATGGTTCTGGAGACCTGTTCTCAGACTTTGAGAATCTAATTTGGTTTGAACTAAGGGATATTCAAGCTTCACTAGGGTCTCTTTTGCACACCTTCCAGCTCTTGCTTTGCAAGGTGGGTTGCGATGTCATCACTTAAGATTCGAGAGCACAAAGTGAACTGTCTAACCACAGAGTCAAAGAAATTTCCTAAGATGACTGCCTTGGAGACCTAGGTGGCAAGACACACAGCTTGCATTAAATGGCAGTAAATACAGTCGTGTGCTAAGCGAAGCAATAACAACTAAACCCATCAACTTTAACTGAGGTTGAGAAAACAAAAGACCTTCTAGTTTACGGTGGCCCCAAGCCAGAAGACTGCTGAGACTGGAGAAAAATCAGACTACAGACTGAAGAATGCTATCTTCTAACAAGAATGTGCTCGTGAAAAAAATTTCAGGAGCAGCAGTTTTGTCAGGCTTCTTCCAGAATGTTAATCAGCCAGAACTTCAAAGTATTACCAGTCAGGTAAATATTCTCTGGCAGGTGCAAGGAAGAGAAACACACACATGCTCCCTTGAGCAAACTTAGAAGAAATAAGAGCTGATGTTATATGCTGGCTCTTAATTTTTTTTCAATAACAATAAATTAGCTTGGGATTGATGAAAGATTGAAATATCACCTAGACCTTTGAGGATATATGTAGATATACATATAGCTTACGGAGGAGGCAGAAGCAGAAAAAAAAATAAATACTGCCCTGAGAATGAACTTGGGGTTTTCTGACATACTATAAGATTAAATAAAAGTTTCTTGCCACTGGCAAAAAAGTTAATTTTAAGTCACAGCTTCTATGAGTTCTCATCAATCTCAAGTCATTTCTTTTGATCTAAACTTTCTTTTGAGAAATCAAGTAAAAGACTGAAATTCTCAATAACATATTTATCCAGCTATGATGAAGTTAAACTCACATGGAGCAGGAAGAGCAAAAATCCATATTGTCAAAATTTACTGTATGGTACTAGAGAGGTGGGGTAGGGAGGGAGGGGTCTCAAGAGGAAGGGAATATAGCTATACATATAGCGGATTCATGTTGTGATACGTCAGAAACTAATAAAATATTGTAAAGCAATTTTCCTCTCAAAATAAATTAAGAAAAATCTGTATCTGAAGTCAGACACTGAGTTATAAGGCTTAAAATCTCGTTTTTACATCCCATGGCGTTCAGAGAGGTAAACATCTTGATTTCCAACACAAAGTTTCCTATCTTGTGTTAACAGTTGTTCAGTATCTTTGAGGCCCCAGAGAGTTGCTGGGTTGGGATAAAACCATGTAACATAGGGGATTCACAGAGGGCTTTGCTTCCAGAATGATTGGGTATTGTTCTTGCTGCATGCGCAAGCTACTGAAGCATTCTGAAACTCAGTTCCAAATCTGCAGATGAAAAGAACACACCTCTCCTAGAGGGTTGTTATGAGAATTAGGGGAAACATGAGAATTTGCATGTAGCAGGAGGCATTCTGTGGATGGTACTTATCACCACCTGAGCACACCGAATGAACACACTTGACAAGTGATTAAACATTTCTTCTGGGGAATGTCTCAAGTCCTAAATTGGATTTGCTGATCTCACTCTGAGAAACATTTTGAAAACCTCAGAAGTCCTTGTAATTGCATTTTTTCCCCCTAGTTTTATTGAAACATAATTGACACACAGCACTGGATACGTTTAAGGTGTACAGCATAATGATCTGACTTACGTACATCATAAGATGATTACCACAATAAATTTAATGAACATCCATCATGTCATATAGATACAAAATTAAAGAAATTTTTTTTTTTCTTTCTGATGAGAACTCTGGGTTTACTTGCTTAATAACTTTCATATATAACCCAGGGTTCAAACCCAGGTCTCCTGCATTGCAGGCGGATTCTTTACCATCTGAGCCACCAGGGAAGTCCATATATAACTCACATCAGTGTTAATTATATTTGTGTTAATTATACTTATCACATTGTACATTGCTGCTGCTGCTGCTAAGTCGCTTCAGTCGTGTCCGACTCTGTGCGACCCCAGAGACGGCAGCCCACCAGGCTCCCCCGTCCCTGGGATTCTTCAGGCAAGAACACTGGAGTGGGTTGCCATTTCCTTCTCCAATGCATGAAAGTGAAGAGTGAAAGTAAAGTCGCCCAGTCGTGTCCGACTCTTAGCGACCCCATGGACTGCAGCCTACCAGGCTCCTCCATCCATGGGATTTTCCAGGCAAGAGTACTGGAGTGGGGTGCCATTGCCTTCTCCGTATCACATTGTACATTTCATCCCTAGTATTTACTTGTAACTGGAAGTCTGTACTTTTAGATTGCTTTTGTCCAATTTCCCCTCTCCCTAGCCCCAGTCTCTGATAACCAAAAATCTGATTTCTTTTTCTATGAGCTTGTTCGTTTTTGAAATATAATTGACCTTCGACAATTTTTTAGTTCCTGATACACAGAACAGTGAGTCAACAGTTCCATACATTTCAAAATGATCACAAGTCTAGTTACCATCTGTCACCATGCAAAAATGTTACATCATAATTATTGACTATATTCCGTACACTGTACATTTCATCCCTGTGACTCATTTATTTTGTAACTGGAGATTTTATACCTTTTAATCTCCTTTTAAACAGTGGAAACAGTGCCAGACTTTATTTTTTTAGGCTCCAAAATCACTGCAGATGGTGACTGCAGCCTTGAAATTAGAAGACGCTTACTCCTTGGAAGAAAAGTTATGTCCAACCTAGATAGCATTTTCAAAAGCAGAGACATTACTTTGCCGACCAAGGTCCGTCTAGTCAAGGCTATGGTTTTTCCTGTGGTCATGTATGGATGTGAGAGTTGGACTGTGAAGAAGGCTGATCGCCGAAGAATTGATGCTTTTGAACTGTGGTGTTGGAGAAGACTCTTGAGAGTCCCTTGGACTGCAAGGAGATCCAACCAGTCCATTCTGAAGGAGATCAACCCTGGGATTTCTTTGGAAGGAATGATGCTAAAGCTGAAACTCCAGTACTTTGGCCACCTCATGCGAAGAGTTGACTCATTGGAAAAGACTCTGATGCTGGGAGGGATTGGGGGCAGGAGGAGTAGGGGACGACCGAGGATGAGATGGCTGGATGGCATCACTGACTCGATGGATGTGAGTCTGAGTGATCTCCGAGAGATGGTGATGAACAGGGAGGCCTGGCGTGCTGCGATTCATGGGGTCGCAAAGAGTCGGACACGACTGAGCGACTGAACTGAACTGAACTGAATCTCCTTCACCTACTTCTTTCTTCCCCCTTCCTCTGCTCTTTTTTTTTTTTTTTCTTCTTTCTTTCTTAAGAGTGTTTTCACTGGCTTGTGTAAGCCAGGTATAGAGCTTTCCTTTTTAAGAAATGCTCTTGTATTGAAGAAACCAGTTAAGAAGCATCAGAAACCAGACAACATAGCAATGGAAGCTGAAATTGAAGTAACCAGAGGGTTTTGTTTATCTATTTGATACTAAAGGCTTGCAGTATTCTTTTATTTTCAAACTCCACATACATGCTTATCATGACTGTGGTTGCTTTTCTTACTGTCTGCCAATTCCTAGAACAACCCTTTTCTTCTCTCCTCCTTACCGTCACAGAAACAAATGGGACCTTGAAACATTTTTGTGCTGTATCTCTTCTGGTTTGCTGTCACACAGTCCCTGTGAAGAAGTGGAGGTGACTCCAATTCATCTTTCATTCCTTGCTTTTTGTCCTCCGAACTTGATAATGATTTCCTTCCCGGGAAAGATAAAATTCCAGAGTCTCTCCTCCCATCGACTCTCTCCTTTTCCTTCTGAGCTGTGAACCATCCATAATTATTATTCTTTACATGAAACTTTCCCCTTAGACTTCCTGTTCTTTTATTTGTTCTTGTGGATAAATTGAACTAGAGGATAATATTATAAAATTCATTTTTATCTGCATGAATAAGGCACCAAAAGAGTTCTAATTAGGGCTACAGGGGAAAGCTGGAAGGATAAAAAAGAAAAAAATATATATATGTATATAAAGAGAGAGATGTCTTCAGTAGGAGATCATAGGACTCTGGCCTGAATCTTGTCTTGCGTATTGGAATGAACACAGATAAGACGTCAAATTTGCTGATGAACCAAAATGTGGTGAGATCATTAAAATGAAAATTGAAAGATGAAAAAGCCAAATTATTTCAGTGTATTAGAATTATTGATGAATGCCAAGAGAACAGAATTGAGCAGGAGTGTGTGCAAAAATCTGTATCTGGTATTTAAAAGTAGTTGACTGTAGTGTGGAAAATTAATAAAGTGTTTAAGAAGAAACAAACCACAATGATGGAAATATATCTAAAGGACAAGGGAGCTAATTGAAAGAGCTCCCAATGGCCAGAGCTGGAACAATTTGTACAAGATAAATTGGGTTATAATCCAAAGTATAAAATAAATATCCATGAGTCCCTGCTGATATAAATGATTGACTAACTGGGAGAGAATAGCCTTACCTCGACTATGCAACAAAACCAGATTAAAAATTCTATATGAGAAGAAATCATTTATATTTTCATTTTTCCTTGGCACATAGAAGTCTTTTCTAGAATCAATTTAGATACTAATAAAGTATTCCTGATATTTGCAATAAAAATAATATCACTTGCTTTTGAGAGGAATCTTAATCCATGAGTTGTTGTGCTGTATGAATTGTATCTATTATTTCTATATATTTCTCTGCTAAAGTCTCCCTTATATTTATTATCTGCAAATGAAAAGAACACACCTCTCCTAGAGAGTTGTTATGAGAATTAGGGGAAACATGGGCTGAATTAGGGGAAAAATTAGGGCTTTCCAGGTGGTGCTAGCAGTAAAGAACCCCCTACCAATGCAGGTAATGTAAGAGAAGTGGGTTCAATCCGTGGATCAGGAAGATCCCTGGAGGGGGAAATGGCAACCTGCTTCAGTAGTCTTGCCTGGAAAATTCCAGGGACAGAAGAGCCTGGTGGGCTACAGTCCATAGGGTTGCAAAGAGTGGAACATGACTGAGCATCTGAACAACAACATCTCCATCTCAGTCCTGACACATGCTAGCTTTTGCCTGATATTTTTCTTTCCATTTTACTGTATGGGAGAGAGTGCTTACTATTCCTCCAATGTCCACTGTCCAATTGAACCATAGAAACAGAACCCTTGATTTTTGCTATGTATGTGACTAACCAAAATAAGCATTTCATTTCCCAGCATCACTTGTAGCTACATTCTGATCTTTGGCTTGGTTCTTGCCAATTGGTTGTAAACAGAAGCTTGTGCAAGTTCCGGGAAGTATCCTCTTTCCAGATTTCTGGAATGTGGAAAGTAATTTTTAGAGTTCCTGCAAGCATCTGGGACCTTGAGGTGACTTTGGGGACCGGAAGTTATGCATGCAGAAATAGAAGATAAAGAGAGGCTGAGTTCCTGTCACTGAGGACTAGCGTATCAGCCCTGGATGACTGCCTACAATTTTTCTCCCCAGGGATATCATATTATTTATTTTTCTATAATTTAATTTATGTCTAGCATTCACATTCTTCCCAGCAGAGGAAAACTTAATTAATTCAGAGAAAACTCAGTCAGAGCAACATATATAGTAGGCTGCTTGAAACTGTAACACAGGTCATTGAAGCACTATTTTTTCAGTCCTTTTTCTGCCATTTTTAATGGTTTTTACTGCATGTCTCTTTGCCCATTAATCTTTACTTTTTCAGCATCGAATCCACTGTTAATTCCATCCAGAGTACTTTTTTTTTTTATTCTAGCTCTTGCATGATTTGCCTCTAAAAGTTTTGTTTAGGTCTTTTTTTAATATTTTCCATGTCTCTCCTTAATATGTTCAAGCATTACACTGCCTTCTTGAACATATAGAATATAGTTATAATAACCATTTTAATGTTCTTATCTGCTAACTGCATCACCCATGTAATTATAAATCTGTTTCCATAGCTGTTTCTCCTTATTATGGGTTGTATTGGTCTACTCTTTATATGCCTTGTGATTTTTCATTTGATGCCAGACATTGTGAATTTTACATTGCGTTAGATACTTTTGTATTCTTATAGCTCATCTTGAATTTTTCCCCCTTAATTGAAATTAAGTTACTTGGAAATAGTTTGATCCTCTTGAGGCTTGCTTTTAATATTTGTGAAGTGGGACCAGAGCAGCCTGTAGTCTAGTTGAGATAACACCCTTTGGAGTACTTCAATGTCCTGTAAATTTGCAACTTTTCCTTTTTCTTTTTTTCTGAAAGAAACACACTGTTCCTGGTCCTGTGGAACTTCCAGAGATTGTTAGCTCTTCTCTTTTTAGGTGGTTCTTTCTTTCCCCTCCTATGGTCTCTTCCACTCATGCTCAGCAGAAGATCTGAGGGAGATCCGCTGAGATCTTCAGAACTCTGCTTCTGTGTACCTCTCTCCTCTTGGATATTTGGCCCTATGAATTCTCACTGGTGTCGACTAAAAACAATGTACAACATGAAAGTTATGAGTTAAGTTTCAGGCAAAATGAGGACTATAGGCTGGGAGACAGCATCTCAGCTCTGAGAAAGTGCTCTAAAGAGGGGGAAGTGCTCTAAAGAGGGGGAGTTCATGCAATCAAACACATATCTTACAAAAGGTTTTTTGCTGGTCACGAGCTGCTGATGTCATTGTGAAGGGATTTAGTGCTTTTCTAGATATGGGGAGATACAAGCATTGGGCTCATAAAATCAGGTCCTGAAAATACGTATCTGGAGACTTGTTCCACCAGTTTTCTTGGAGCACAAAGGGCCTCATTCTCCATCCCGAACTCCCTTCAGGGTGTGTCAAAGGTCAACAGCTGCACAGGATTCAGTCCCTGCAGAGGCAGATGGCAAATGCCATTGGCAAGTTTCAATTAGTAGTTGACACTGCTTTAGCCTAACTCTGTCTTCTTAACTCAGCCAGGACTCTGCCTCATTTTCTCTCCTGCACTGCAGCCTGGAAACTCTCTGCAGTCAGTAAACTGAGACATCTTGTTTGTTTCCCCTCTCTTAGGGCTTACTGTCTTGTGTTGTCTGATGTCAGTGTCAGAAAACCACTGTTTCAAAGACAGGTATAATTGTTTAGTTGTTTCAGATAGTAAGGTAAATCTGGTCCCTGTTACCTTATTTAATTCTTTTTATTTAAAAATTATTATTTATTACCTATTTATTGTAGAACTGATTACAGACACATAAGGAGAACGTGCGTGTGTGCGTGTATGCTAAGTCACTTGAGTCATGTCCAACTCTTTGTGACCCCATGGACTAGCCTGCCAGGCTCCTCTGTCCATGGGATTCTCCAGGCAAGAGTACTAGAGCGGGTGCTATGCCCTCCACCAGGGCATCTTCCTGACCCAGGGATGGAATCTGCATCTCTTGCAACTCCTGCATTGCAGACAGATTCTTTACCTCTGAGCCACCAGGGAAGCCCACGTAAGGAGAATTATTCTATGTCAAACTCCAAGATCCTTAAACAGTATGGTTGAAAGAAACATATACATGGAAAGTTAAATCAAGGCCCTCAAGAATAAATTATTATTCTTTAATAATCTTTCTTTAATGTCAGTGTTAATTTATTAAAATTCCACAATCCCATCTCAATGTATAGAAAAGATATGATGGCTTTTAAAAGGTGTTTCACATGTAGCATTCTTCTCTCTCCATTTAAATAAACTCCTTACTTATAGTCACCCTCTCTGACTTCCAGGAAGTATTATTTTTTGTCTTTTCCAACTAGATCACAATTATCCACTGAATAAATATTGGTGGGTATTTAGGTATTTTTAAATGAGAGAAATACACTTCTCTAGTGTATGGCTGCTGTTGACATAATTTTAACATTATACTTAATTCTAATATTATACTTAAGTTGCATAATCCTCACTAAATATGCCAGTAAATTTTAGTTGGATATCTGTTGTTCTAAATAATTATCCAGGGATCAATATATTTGATGAATGTTTTTTTCCTAGGTGGAGAAAAAGAGTCCATTGTGCATTGCTTGAGATGCTGTAGGTTACATAATATTTAGCCACTGAGGAAAAAGATTTTATTTGAGGACTAATTAACAAATGATCAGCTCCTCTCACTGGGCTGTAATTGGGCTTTTCAGTAGTTAATAGGTTTAATTAGTGAGCTGGTTCTTAGATGTCAATGTTAACTCTCAAACTATATACACACGCAGAGTTAAAAACAGAATTTTTTCTCCATCTGGATGGAGAATGTTCCCATCATTCAGGCTATATAGTCATATTATTTTGCTCTAAGTTCCATTTTTACCTTTCTGCAGGCAGTTACTCAGGATGCTTCTTTTTGTGTCTGTCTTTAACATCTCCTATTTTCACATCTTTTTATTCAGTATAGTCCAAGCTTCAAAGATGATGTAATAAAAGGAAAATTGAAATCAGATCTGAATTTATCAACTACTTGGTTACTGCTTATTATTTCATTACTTAGTTTCATCCATTATTCATCACTTAGTCTTAGTTTATTTCATTTATAAATGGAATATCGCCTACATCATGGAGATGTTTAAAGAACCAAATGAGATAATTTAGTGCATACAAAAGTGTGCACTAAAGTGTTTAAAGAATATTTGTGTTAAATAAGTGTTGATGGATTAACTTCTTTACAATTCAGCCTTCCTTTTTCTCTCTTTTACCCTCTGCTTTTTGAAGAGAAGCTTCATAATGGAATATTCAAAATGAAGGAAAATTAATGAGGATTATCTTAGGACTAGAAGGGGCTATTGAGTAAGATTTTATTTATAAGGATGCTCTAAGTGTATTTTATCGCTATCCACTTTGATCTCAAATGCAATTGTCACTCAAATGCAAATATCAGATAAAATAATCTTTAGAAAATGCCAGTTCAGAAAGTAAGAACTGTGGTCTCTAAGATAAGCATGCCAGCATCCAAGAAATCACTTCTGGCTTCTATTAAATCTCTATTCAGTACTAACATTGGCTTACATTTAATGCAGGAGGTAATGAGAGCCCATTTGAATTGTCTCCTAAAGCGGCCAAGAACTTTTATTGCTGTTCTCAGAGTAGAGCCAAGAACTTAACCCTCATCTGTACAATGAAGACATTTGATTAGATAACTTCCAGCTGTAAAAATTCTATGACTTAGCTAATTATTCATTATAGAGGTTCAGCCTTTTAAATTTATCTCACATGAATCATGTCAGTTTATGTCAGTTCAAGCCTGGTGGGCCTAATCCATAAAGGAGAAAGTTGGTTTTGCATTTTATCTTGGTTTCACACCTATTGCACTACAAATAGTAACAGTAACACTTTAATAAGAATAACTTATCTTGAAGATAAATTTTAAATTTATAGAGCCATTGATAGTTTCCCCAATATGAACTGTGGTTATGAAGTGTGGAGAGAGGGAAAAAGAAGAAAGGAGAAGGCTCGGAATCCTTTTTACCCATCACTTTGCACCATCTTCCTCCTGTTGGCAATGACTAGAATAAAGCTTTTTTCCTTTTATGGGAGCCTCCTTTTTATTTTTGATGTGGACAGTTTTTAAAGTCTCTATTGAATTTGTTACAATATTGCTTCTGTTCTATGTTTTGGTCTTTTTTTTTGGCCAGGAGGCATGTGGGGTCTTATCTCCCCAATCGGGGATCAAACAAGCACCCTCTGCATTGGAAGGCAAAGTCTTAACCCCTGGACCACCAGGGAAGTCTCCATGATAGCCCTTTTTGTAGACAAGAGCAGACCTCTTATCTTTTTTTTTAAACTTTAAACTTTTTATTTTGTGTTGGAAAGCAGAGACATTACTCTGCCGACAAAGGTCCGTATAGTCAAGGCTACGGTCTTCACAGTGGTCCCATACGGTTATGAGAGCTGGACCATAAAGAGGGCAGAACACCAAAGAATTGATGCTTTGGAACTGTGGTGCTGGAGAAGGCTCCTGGAGTCCCTTGGACAGCAAGGAGATCAAACCAGTCAAGGGAAATCAACCCTGAATACTCATTGGAAGGACTGATGCTGAAGCTGAAACTCCAGTATTTTGGTCATTTGATGCAAACTGTTGACTCATTGGAAAAGTCCCTGATGCTAGGAAAGATTGACGGCAGAAGGAGAAGAGGACATCAGAGGATGAGATGGCTGGATGGCATCACCAGTGCAATGGACATGAACTTGGGTGCAATGGACATGAACTTGGGTAAAGTTTGGAAGATGGTGAGGGACAGGGAGGCCTGACATGCTGCAGTCCATGGGGTCACAAAGAGTCGGACACGACTGGGCAACTGAACAACAAAATAGCCAGTTAACAATATTGTGGTAGTTTCAGGTAAACAGGGAAGGGATTCAGCCACACAGATACATGTATCCATTCTTCCCCAAACACCCCTCCCATCCAGGCTGGCACATAACATTGAACAGAGTTTTATATGCTATACAATAGGTCTTTGTTTGTTATCCATTTTGAATATAGCAGTGTGTACATGACCTTCCCAAACTCCCTTAGTATTCTTTCTCCCTGGCAACCATAAGTTCATTTTCCAAGTCTTCGAGTCTCTTTCTGTTTTGCAAATCCATTTGTATTGTTTCTTTTTATAATGGTCATCTGAGTTAAATTCACTCATTCCAGTCCATCTTAGTTCGCTGATTCCTAGAATGTTGATATTCACTCTTGTCATCTCCTGTTTGACCACTTCCAATTTGCCTTGATTCATGGACCTAACATTCCAGGTTCCTATGCAATATTGCTCTTTACAGCATTGGACCTTGCTTCTATCACCTGTTCCATCCACAACTGGGTGTTGTTTTTGCTTTGGCTCCATCCCTTCATTCCTTCTGGAGTTATTTCTACACTCATCTCCAGTAGCATATTGGGCACCTACTGACCTAGGGCTTCCCTTGTAGCTCAGTCAGTAACGAATTTGCCTGCTGTGCAGGAGACCTGGGTTCGATTCCTGGGTTGGGAACATCCCTTGGAGAAGGAAATGGAAACCCACTCCAGTATCCTAGCCTGGAAAATCTCATGGACAGAGGAATCTGGTGGACTGCAGTCCATGGGGTCGCAAAGAGTCGGGCACGATTGAGCGACTAACACACACACACACCGACCTGGGGAGTTCCTCTTTCAGTATCCTACCATTTTGCCTTTTCATACTGTTCATGGGGTTCTGAAGGCAAGAATACTGAAGTGGTTTGCCATTCCCTCTCCAGTGGACCACATTCTGTCAGACCTCTCCCCCATGACCCGCCCGTCTTGGGTGGCCCCAGCAACATGGCTTAGTTTCACTGAGTTAGACAAGGCTGTGGCCCATGTGATTAGATTGACTACTTTTCTGTGATTATGGTTTCAGTGTGTCTGCCATCTGATGCCTCTCACAACACCTACTGTCTTACTTGGGTTTCTCTTACCTTGAATGTGGGGTATCTCTTCACAGCTGCTCCAGCAAAGCGCAGCCACTGCTCCTTACCTCGGACGGGGGTAGCTCTTCCCGGCCACACTTCTGTGCCATTGCAGCCGCTACACTACTGTGGGCAGTAGTACTGTGGGATTACTGTGGGCAGGAATCCCTCAGAAGAAATGGAGTAGCCATCATAGTCATCAAACGAGTCCAAAATGCAGTACTTGGATGCAATCTCAAAAACGACAGAATGATCTCTGTTCATTTCCAAGGCAAACCATTCAATATCATGGTAATCCAAGTCTATGCCCCAACCAGTAAAGCTGAAGAAGCTGAAGTTGAACAGTTCTATGAAGACCTACAAGACCTCCTAGAACTAAAACCCCAAAAAGAAGTTCTTTTCACTATAGGGGACTGGAATGCAAAAGTAGGAAGTCAAGAAACACCTGGAGTAACAGCAAATTTGGCCTTGGAGTATAGAATGAAGCAGGGCTAATAGAGTTCTGCCAAGAGAACGCACTGGTCATAGCAAACACCCTCTTCCAACAACACAAGACTCTACACATGGACATCACCGGATGGTCAACACTGAAATCAGATTGATTATATTCTTTGCAGCCAAAGATGAAGAAGCTCTATACAGTCAGCAAAAACAAGACTGGGAGCTGACTGTGGCTCCAATCATGGACACCTTATTGCTAAATTCAGATTGAAATTGAAGAATGTAGAGAAAACCACTAGACCATTCAGGTATGACCTAAATCAAATCCATTATGACTATACAGTGGAAGTGAGAAATAGATTTAAGGGACTAGATCTGATAGACAGAAGGCCTGATGAACTATGGATGGAGGTTTGTGACATTGTACAGGAGACAGGAATCAAAACCATCCCCAAGAAAAAGAAATGCAAAAAAGCAAAATGGGTGTTTGAGGAGGCCTTACAAATAGCTGAGACAAGAAGAGAAGCAAAAACCAAAGGAGAAAAGGAGAGATATACCCATTTGAATGCAGAGTTCCAAAGAATAGCAAGGAGAGATAAGAAAGTCTTCCTCAGTGATCAATGCAAAGAAATAGAGGAAAACAATAGAATGGGAAAGACTAGAGATCTCTTCAAAAAAATTAGGGATACCAAGGGAACAGTTCATGCAAAGATGGGCTCAAAGGACAGAAATGGTAGGAACCTAACAGAAGCAGAAGATATTAAGAAGAGGTAGCAAGAATATACAGAACTGTACAAAGCAGATCTTCACGACCCAGATAATCACAATGGTGTGATCACTCACCTAAAGCCAAACATCCTGGAATGTGAAGTCAAGTGGGCCGTAGGAAGCATCACTATGTACAAAGCTAATGGAGGTGATGGAATTCCAGTTGAGCTATTTCAAATCCTGAAAGATGATGCTGTGAAAGTGCTGCACTCAATATGGCAGCAAATTTGGAAAACTCAGCAGTGGCCACAGGACTGGAAAAGGTCAGTTTTCATTCCAATCCCAAAGAAAGGCAATGCCAAAGAATGCTCAAACTACCACACAATTGCACTCTTCTCACACGCTGGTAAAGTAACGCTCAAAATTCTCCAAGCCAGGCTTCAGCAATACGTGAACCATGAACTTCCAGATGTTCAAGTTGGTTTTAGAAAAGACAGAGGAGCCAGAGATCAAATTGCCAACATCCGCTGGATCATCGAAAAAGCAAGAGAATTCCAGAAAGACATCTACTTCTGCTTTATTGACTATGCCAAAGCCTTTGACTGTGTGAATCATAATAAACTGTGGAAAATTCTTCAAGAGATGGGAATACCAGACCACCTGACCTGCCTCTTGAGAAACCTGTATGCAGGTCAGGAAGCAACAGTTAGAACTGGACATGGAACAACAGACTGGTTCCAAATAGGAAAAGGAGTACGTCAAGGCTGTATATTGTCACCCTGCTTATTTAACTTCTATGCAGAGTACATCATGAGAAACACTGGGCTGGAAGAAGTGCAAGCTGGAATCAAGATTGCCAAGAGAAATCTCAATAACCTTAGATATGCAGATTACACCACCCTTATGGCAAAGGTGAAGAAGAACTAAAAAGCCTCTTGATGAAAGTGAAAGAGGAGAGTGAAAAAGTTGGCTTAAAGCTCAACATTCAGAAAACGAAGATCATGGCATCCGGTCCCATCACTTCATGGGAAATAGATGGGGAAACAGTGGCAGACTGATGGGAGAAATATCAATAACCTCAGATATGCAGGTGACACCACCCTTATGGGAGAAAGTGAAGAGGAACTAAAAAGCCTCTTGATGAAAGTGAAAGAAGAGAGTGAAAAGGTTGGCTTAAAGCTCAACATTCAGAAAACGAAGATCATGGCATCTGGTCCCATCACTTCATGGCGAATAGATGGGGAAACAGTGGAAACAGTGTCAGACTTTATTTTAGGGGGCTCCAAAATCACTGTGGGCTTCCCTGGTGGCTCAGAGGTTAAAGTGTCTGCCTCCAATGCGGGAGACCCGGGTTCGATCCCTGGGTCGGGAAGATCCCCTGGAGAAGGAAATGGTAACCCACTCTAGTATTCTTGCCTGGAGAATCCCATGGACGGAGAAGGCTGGTAGGCTACAGTCCATGGGGTCACAAAGAGTCGGACACGACTGAGCGACTTCACCCTCATAAAATCACTGCAGATGGTGACTGCAGCCATGAAATTAGAAGACGCTTACTCCTTGAAAGGAAAGTTATGACCAACCTAGATAGCATATTAAGAAGCAGAGACATTACACCCCTGGAGAAGGAAATGGTAACCCACTCTAGTATTCTTGCCTGGAGAATCCCATGGACGGAGAAGGCTGGTAGGCTACAGTCCATGGGGTCACAAAGAGTCGGACACGACTGAGCGACTTCACCCTCATAAAATCACTGCAGATGGTGACTGCAGCCATGAAATTAGAAGACGCTTACTCCTTGAAAGGAAAGTTATGACCAACCTAGATAGCATATTAAGAAGCAGAGACATTACTTTGCTATAGGTCCATCTAGTCAAGGCTATGGTTTTTCCTGTGGTCATGTATGGATGTGAAAGTTGGACTGTGAAGAAAGCTGAGCACCAAAGAATTGATGCTTTTGAACTGTGATGTTGGAGAAGACTCTTGAGAGTCCCTTGGACTGCAAGGAGATCCAACCAGTCCATTCTAAAGGAGATCAACCCTGGGTGTTCTTTGGAAGGACTGATGCTGAGGCTCAAACTCCAATACTTTGGCCACCTGATGTGAAGAGCTGACTCATTTGAAAAGACCCTGATACTGGGAAAGTTTGAGGGCAGGAGGAGAAGGGGACAACAGAGGACGAGATGGTTGGATGGCATCACCGACTCAATGGACATGGGTTTGGGTGGACTCTGGGAGTTGGTGATGGACAGGGAGGCCTGGCGTGCTGTGATTCATGGGGTCGCAAAGAGTCGGACATGAGTGAGTGACTGAACTGAACTGATTGTTTGTTTCTAGATTCCACGTATAAGTGATGTCATATGATATTTACCTTTCTCCGTCTGACTTCACTCAGTATGACCCTCTCTAGGTCCATCAACGTTGCTGCAAATGGAATTAGTTCATCTTTTAATGGCTAATATTCCATTGTATATATGTACCACATCCTTGCATATTCCTCTGTTGATGTCCATTTAGGTTGCTTTCATGTCTTGGTTATTATAAAGTGATGCAGTGATACTGGGGTGCATATATCCTTTTGGACCATGATTTTCTCTGGATATATGCCCAGAATAGGATTTCAGGGTCAAATTCTAGCTCTATTTTTAGTTTCTTAGGGAACCTCCATACTGTTCTCCATAGTGGCTGTACCAATTTACATTCCCACCAATAGTTTAGGAGGGTTTTCGTCTCTCCACCCCCTTTCCAGCATTTGTTGTTTGTGGATTTTTTGATAGCCATTCTGACCTGTGTGAGGTGATAGCTCATTGTAGTTTGATTTGCCTTTCGCTAGTAGCTAGCAATGTTGAACATCTTCTCATGTGCCTGTTGGCCATCTGTGCGTCCTCTTTGGAGAAATGTCTTTTCATGTCTTTTGCCCGTTTTCTGAGTGGGCTGTTTGTTTTGATGTTGTTCAGCCTCATAAGCTGTTTTAGATTTTGGAGACTAATCCCAGATTGGTCACATCATTTGCAAATAGTTTCTCCCAGTCTTTGGATTGTCTGTTCATTTTGTTTATCGTTTCCTTTGCTTTGCAAAGCTTTTGAGTTTATGTAGGTTCCATTTGTTTATTTCTGTTTTTATTTCCATTATTCTTGGAGATGGATCAAAAAAGGTGTCACTATGATTTATGTCCAAGAGTGTTCTGCTTGTGTTTTCCTCTCGGAGTTTTATAGTGTCCACAGACACCTTATCTTCAGGCTAAAATTTTCCCAGTTCTGAGCATTTCCATCTAGATGTCCTAAGCGAAGGAGGAAAGAAGGTTATATAGACAATCTCTTTTCCAACATTCTAGCCCCATTTTCAGCATTTCTTCAGTGCTATATCAGACGTGGCTTGGTCCTGAACACTTCCCCAGTCTTCAGCATCAATGAAAAAAAAAAAAAAAAAAAAGACTACCCACCTTGGAAATCTGAAAAAACTAAGAGGAAAAACATTAGGGAAAATGTTTCTTCAGCAGCCATTCCCTTTCTCTTATTTCCCTCATTACCTTTCTGGAACAAATGAACTCTGTTACCATTTCTTCTGGTTAGTAGTGCCATTTTTTACGCCACTCCAGGCAAGTTTAAGCATTTGTGACACTGCAGCCAAGCTACACTGAACAGCCACCAGCATTCAATCTCTCCTTTACAAACTCTCAGAAGGAAAATGGAGAGACGACCCTGATTAAAAATCTGCATAATCCCTTCCTGTGGGGAAAGGCTCTCACAGTTTATCTAAATATGTAAAGACCACCCCGTGGCAATCAATCTAATTATGGGCACAGAGATTATACAGATTGTGTCTCTCTCACCATGACCTTTTTCTTGTTAACCAGCATGCTTTTCAATGACAGGGGAAGGATCTTGTTAAATGAAAGCTACGCAAGAGAAATAAACAATTTCTTAAATCTTTGGGGTAGGCAATTGAATGTGACCACCTGAACTTAAGGTCAATCGTTGTATTTAAAACTACTCCTTTGTGGAAATTTTGATGAAAATAAACGTGCTTGTTGGGATACACAAGTGGTCAATCCAATAGCTTGCATTTTATCTTGAAGCAAGAGATGGCTCTTGAACAGAACTGTGTTATATATTCTCTGGGGATTAAAATATATGATGGAACTGAAGGATTCTTGAAAGCACACTTTAATCCTTTTAACCTACAAATACTTATCGAGTAACTATTATGTGTCAGAACTCTTAGCGTTGTTTATACTGTGGTTGGAAAAAAATAAAAAACAAAAATGAAAGCAGAAAAAGCCTCTGCCCTCTGAGAGATTCCTTGTCAAGTCTAATGGGAAAGAAAGGTATTAGAGATTTAAAACCCCCAATGAATATAGAATTATAAAAGAATAGGTTGTTGTGAGAGAGAGCAAATACAGTTCTCTGATTTGAATCGCTTTGGGGAGGGAGGTCATGTAAGTTCTTTCCAAGAAAGAAGTATTTGAATGGAAACCTCAAGGACGAGTAGGGTTTCACCAAGAGGAATGTTCAAGGAAGGAGTTGCAGGCAGTGGAAACATTCACACCATTGAGTAGTGCTCAGAGGTTCAAGTTTCACCAACAGAATCAGGCATCAGGTGAGAGAATTGCTGTCCTGTATTTCTAACTATTGGAAATTTCCTGGATGATGTCACAGAGTTGGACTATCCTTGTGCCTGGAACTCACAATGAAGCACTCCAGTAATTCTCTTGAATGGATAAAATTTGACATCTATAATGGCCAACAGTAAACTCTATCTAGTAAGACTTGTCCGCCTAATTTCACAGGAATTAAAGCCCCAGCTTCTATTTAAGATTATATTGTCAGACATATAGATCTTGCCAAGAAGGTCAGAAAATCTCAGGAAATACAGAATTAATAACTGTAGATAATTTCAGATGCTAAGGAGAGCATGCAGACTGATAGGCTTATTAAATGGACCACTTGGCCATTCAAAATCTGTTTTTAAAATGCTCAGTCTATAACATTAAATATTTGTTTTACTTACTTCTTATTCTGATAAAGTCTGGGAATTATGCCTTGTTCGTGAATTTCCCAACATCCAGAAACACTATTTACTGAAGAAGAGTCCAAATTCTGTGGACCTTGATATCAGCTCCTTGCAACTCATAGAGATTTCTATTATAAGTAAAACAGAACTGCTTGTCCTTAAATGAGTTAAAGAATTTGTAGACATAATCTTTATTAACTTCATTACTCTTAGAAAAATATTTTCCAGAGTATATTCCGTAGAACACCAGATTCAAAGAATATTAATAGATGTTACTTGAAAAAAAAGAGAGAGACTTGTAATAGTATGGAAATGCCAAATTAAAGTAAAAGGATTATTTTTTACATAACTCTTCAGATCCCTTAATGTACAAGTGTTCATTGAGAATATCAAAGAGGAATCACTATGTAGTGTTTCTTAGATGCATTTATCTAAGGAAACTTTTTCCATAGGTCATCAGAGGGGATTGGCAATCTGTGCAGCATTCTTTGGAAGTGCTACGCTAATGAAGACGTTTAAGTTGAATGAATAAAGCATATATCTAGGAATCATGTTCGGAGAAGGCAATGGCACCCCACTCCAGTACTCTTGCCTAGAAAATCCCATGGATGGAGGAGCCTGGTAGGCTGCAGTCCATGGGGTCGCTAGAAGTCGGATGCGACTGAGCGACTTCACTTTCACTTTTCGCTTTCACACAATGGAGAAGGAAATGGCAACCCACTCCAGTGTTCTTGCCTGGAGAATCCCAGGGACAGGGGAGCCTGTTGGGCTCCTGTCTATGGGGTCGCACAGAGTCGGACACGACTGAAGCGACTTAGCAGCAGCAGGAATCATGTTACATGGAGATTTATAAGCTGTTAGTAAGCAAAGGCTTGTAAGTTTTATTGTTCAAGTGAACTATTTAGAAAAATTGATATCAATAAATGAATAATGTGCTGTAATTAGGCTCTCAGTCACGTCTTACTCTTTGTGACCGCATGGACTGGAGCATGCCAGGCTCCGCTGTCCATGGAAACTCTCCAGGCAAGAATACTGGAGTGGGTTGCCATTTTCTTCTCCAGGGGAATCTTCCCAATGTGCCATTGAGCCCAGGTCTCCCGTATTGCAGGGAGATTCTTTACCATCTGAGCCACCAGGATATATTAATAATTGCTTCAGCTGGGTTCATGCAGACTTAAATAAGGACATGAGACCATTACAAGATACAAGATGATCTGTGCTGCACCTACTGTTTTTATTGGAATGTAATTGCTTTACAATGTTGTGTTAGGTTCTGCTGCTGCTGCTAAGTCGCTTCAGTCGTGTCCGACTCTGTGTGACCCCATAGACGGCAGCCCACCAGGCTCCCCCGTCCCTGGGATTCTCCAGGCAAGAACACTGGAGTGGGTTGCCATTTGCTTCTCCAGTGTTAGGTTCTGCTGTACAATAAAGTGAATCAGCTACATGTATACATAACCCACTCCAGTGTTCTTGCCTGGAGAATCCCAGGGATGGAAGAGCCTGATGGGCTGCCGTCTATGGGGCAGAGTCGGACACGACTGACATGACTTAGCAGCAGCAGCAGCAGCAGCATACCCTCCTTCTTGGACCTCCCTCCCACTCTCCCATCCCACTCTCTAGGTCATCAGAGAGTATGGAGCTGAGCTTCCTGTGCTATACAGCAGCTTTCCACTGGCTACTTTACACATGGCAGTGTATGATGCTGCTGCTGCTAAGTTGCTTCAGTCATGTCTGACTCTGTGCGACCCCATAGACGGCAGCCTACCAGGCTCCTCCATCCCTGGGATTCTCCAGGCAAGAACACTGGAGTGGGTTGCCATTTCCTTCTCCAATGCATGAAAATGAAAAGTGAAAGTGAAGTCGCTCAGTTGTGTCCGACTCTGTGTGACCCCATGGACTGCAGCCTACCAGGCTCCTCCGTCCATGGGATTTTCCAGGCAAGAGTACTGGAGTGGGGTGCCATTGCCTTCTATATATATGTAAATATATAGGTAGGATGCCTAATGATGGCAGAGTAGAAGGGTGTGCACTCATGTTCTCCTGTGAGAACTCCAAAATTGCAACTCGCTGCTGAACAACCATCGACAGGAGAACGCTGGATCCCACCAAAAAAATAACCCACATACAAGGGCAAAGGAGAAGCCCCAACAAGATGGTCGGAGGGGTGAAATTGCTTTTAGAATCAAACCCCAAGCACCAGAGATGCTCGGAGGCCTCAAACCCAACCTTGTTTGCACCAGGACCCAGAGACCTCACAGAGACTGAGCCAGACCTGCCTTTGAGTGTTTAAGTGTCTCCTGTGGACACATGGGTCAGCAGTGGCCTGCCGTGGGGACAGGGGCTCTGGCTTCAGCAGACCTGGGTCACACAGAATGTAGCATAAGCCCTCTTGGAGGAAGTCATTATTAGCCCCACCATAGAGCCACTGAGCAGACAACCCACAAACTACAGAACAATTATACCAAAGATATTCTCACACCATTAAGAAAGTTCTAGGACCCACAACAGATTTCTCAACCTGGGGTTCCAGTGAAGGGATTGAGAACACCCAGCGAATTTGACTTTGGAGGCCAGTGGGGTTTGATTACAGAACTTCCACAGGACAGGGGAAACAGACTCTTGAAGGGAACAAACAAAGCCTTGTGCACACCAGGAGCCAGGAGACAAGAGCAGAGTCCCCACAAGAGATTGAACCAGACTTGCCTGTGAGTGGCCAGGAGTCTCTGGTGGAGGTGTGGGTCAACAGTGCCCTGCTGCGGGTCAGGGGCACTGAATAAAATAGTGTGTGCATAAGTCCTTTTAAAGAAGGTTGCCGTTACAGTCATTACCCCTATCATAGTTTGGTCTGTGGTCATGTATGGATGTGAGAGTTGGACTATAAAGAAAGCTGAGTACTGAAGAACTGATGCTTTTGAACTGTGGTGTTGGAGAAGACTCTTGAGAGTCCCTTGGACTGCAAGGAGATCCAACCAGTCCATTCTAAAGGAGATCAGTCCTGGGTGTTCATTGGAAGGACTGATGCTAAAGCTGAAACTCCAGTACTTTGGCCACCTCATGCGAAGAGTTGACTCATTGGAAAAGACTCTGATGCTGGGAGGGACTGGGGGCAGGAGAAGGGGATGACCGAGGATGAGATGGCTGGATGGCATCACTGACTCAATGGATGTGGGTCTGAGTAAACTCTGGGAGTTGGTGATGGACAGGGAGGCCTGGCGTGCTGCAGTTCATGGGGTCGCAAAGAGTCAGACATGAACTGAGCAACTGAACTGAACTGAACTGAAAGTTTGACCTGAGACCAAACAAAAGGGAGGGAACACAGCCCCGCCCATCAACAGAAAATTGGATTAAAGATTTGCTGAGCACGGCCACCCATCAGAACAAGATTAAGTTTCCCCCACAGTCAGTCTCTCCCATCAGGAAGCTTCCATAAGCCTGTTTCCTTCCATAAGCCTGTTTCCTTCTCCATCAGAGGGCAGACAGAATGAAAACCACAGTCACAGAAAATTAACCAAACTGATCACATGG
Source organism: Cephalophus harveyi (assembly GCA_006410635.1). Classification (NCBI taxonomy): domain Eukaryota; kingdom Metazoa; phylum Chordata; class Mammalia; order Artiodactyla; family Bovidae; genus Cephalophus; species Cephalophus harveyi. The sequence continues at coordinate 146,590 of SJYT01054419.1, forward strand.
ACCATGCTGTGTAGGCCACCCAAGATGGATGGGTCATGGTGGAGAGTTCTGATAAAACATGGTCCACTGGAGAAGGGAATTGCAAACCACTTCAGATTTCTTGCCTTGAGAACCCCATGAACAGTATGAAAAGGGAAAAATATATGACACTGAAAGATTAACTCCCCAGATTGGTAGGTGCCCAATATGCTACTGGAGAAGACTGGAAAAATAATTCCAGAAAGAATGAGGAGACAGAGCTAAAGCAAAACAACACCCAGCCGTAGATGTGACTGGTGATGGAAGTCAAGTCCAATGCTGTAAAAAGCAGTATTGCCTAGGAACCTGGAATGTTAGGTCCATGAATCAAAGTAAATTGGAAGTGGTCAAACAGAAAATGGCAAGAGTGAACATCGACATTTTATGAATCAGTAAACTGAAATGGACCAGAATGGGTGAATTTCATTCAAATGACCATTATATCTACTACAGTGGACAAGAATCCCTTAGAAGAAATGAAGTAGCCCTCATAGTCAACAAAAGAGTCTGAAATGCAGTAAGTGGGTGCAGTCTCAGAAACGACAGAATGATCTCTGCTCATTTCCAAGGCAAACCATTCAATATCACAGCAATCCAAGTCTATGCCACAATCACTAATGCCAAAGAAGCTGAAGTAGAATGCTTCTATGATGACCTACAAGACCTTCTAGAACTAACACAAAAAAGATAGGGGACTGGAATGCAAAAGTAGAAAGTCAAGTAATACCTGGAATGCAAAAGTAGGAAGTCAAGTAATACCTGGAATAACAGGCAAGTTTGGCCTTGGAGTACAAAATGAAGGCTGACAGAGGGCAAAAGCTAACAGAGTTTTGCCAATAGAACGCACTGGTTATAGCAAACACCCTCTTCCAACAACATAAGAGTTGGAAGACTCTACACATGGACATTTCCAGATGGTCAACACCAAAATCAGATTGATTATATTCTTTGCAGCCAAAGATGGAGAAGCTTTGTACAGTCAGAAAAAACAAGACTGGGAGCTGGCTGTGGCTCAGATCATGAACTCCTTATCGCCAAATTCAGACTGATATTGAAGAAAGTAGGGAAAACCACTAGACCATTCAGGTATGACCCAAATCAAGTCCCTTGCGAGTATACAGTGAAAGTGACAAATAGATTCAAGAGATGAGATCTGATAAAGGGCCTGAAGAACTATGGACGGAGGTTCATGACACTGTATAGGAGGCAGTGATCAAAACCATCCCCAAGAAAAAAAGAAATGCAAAAAGACAAAATGATTGTCTGAAGAGGCCTTACAAATAGCTGAGACAAGAAGAGAAGCTAAAGGCAAAAGAGAAAAGGAAAGATATACCCATTTGAATGCAGAGTTCCAAAGAATAGCAAGGAGATATGAGAAAGCCTTCCTCAGTGATCAATGAAAAGAAATAGAGGAAAACAATAGAATGGGAAAAACTAGATATCTCTTCAATAAACTTAGAGATACCAAGGGAACATTTCATGCAAAGATGGGCACAATAAAGGACAGGAAGTATGGACCTAACAGAAGCAGAAGATATGAAGAAGAGGTGGCAAGAATACACAGAAGAACTATACAAAAAAGATAATAATGACCAGATGACCACAATGGTGTGATCACTCACCTAGAACCAGATATCCTGGAGTGTGAAGTCAAGTGGGCCTTAGGAAGCATCCACTACAAACAAAGCTAGTGGAGGTGATAGAATTCAAATCCTGAAAGATGATGCTGTGAAAGTGCTGCACTCAACATGCCAGGAAATTTGGAAAACTCATAACAGTGGCCACAGGACTGGAAAAGGTCCGTTTTCATTCCAATCCCGAAGACAAGGCCAAAGAATGTTTAAACTACCTCACAATTGCACTCATTTCACATGCTAGCCAAGTAATGTTCAAAATTCTCCAAGCAAGGCTTCAACAGTATGTGAACCAAGAACTTCCAGATGTTCAAGCTGGATTTAGAAAAGGCAGAGGAACCAGGGATCAAATTGCCAACATCTGTTGGATCCTAGAAAAAGTGAGAGAGTTCCAGAAAAACATCTACTTCTGCTTCATTGACTATGCCAAAGCCTTTGTGTGGATCACAACAAACTGGGAAATTCTTCAAGAGATGGGAATACCAGACCACCTTACCTGCCTTCTGAGAAATCTGTATGCAGGTCAAGAAGCAACAGTTAGAACCGGACATGGAACAACAGACTGGTTCGAAATTGGGAAAGGAGTACGTCAGGGCTGTTTTTTTAACTTATATGCAGAGTCAGTCAGTCAGTTCAGTCACTCGGTCATGTCTGACTCTTTGCGACCCCATGAATCGCAGCATGCCAGGGCTCCCTGTCCATCACCAACTTCCGGAGTTCACTCAGATTCACCTCCATTGAGTCAGTGATGCCATCCAGCCATCTCATCCTCGGTCGTCCCCTTCTCCTCCTGCCCCCAATCCCTCCCAGCATCAGAGTCTTTTTCAATGAGTCAACTCTTCGCATGAGGTGGCCAAAGTACTGGAGTTTCAGCTTTAGCATCATTCCTTCCAAAGAAATCCCAGGGCTGATCTCCTTCAGAATGGACTGGTTGCAGAGTACATCATGTGAAATGCCTGGTTGGATGAAGCACAAGCTTGACTCAAGATTGTCAGAAGAAATATCAATAGCCTCAGATATTCAAATGAAACCACCCTCATGACAGAAGTTGAAGAGGAATTAAAGAGTCTCTTGATGAAAGTGAAAGAGGAGAGTGAACAGTTGGCTTAAAACTCAACATTCAAAAAACTAACATCATGGCATCTGGTGCCATTGCTTCGTGGCAAATAGGTGGGGAAACAATGGAAACAGTGACAGACTTTTTTTTTTGGCTCCAAAATCACTGCAGATGGTGACTGCAGCCATGAGATTCAAAGACACTTGCTCCTTGGAAGAAAAGCTATGACCAACCTAGACAGCATATTAAAAAGCAGAGACATTACTTTGCTGACAAAGGTCTGTATGGTCAAAGATATGGTTTTTCCAGTAGTCATAATATGCATGTGAGAGCTGGAGCGTAAAGAAAGTTGAGTGTGGAAGAACTGATGCTTTTGAACTGTGGTGTTGGAGAAGACTCTTGAGAGTCCCTTGTGGGTCCATCCCACAAAGAGATCCAACCAGTCCATCCTAAAGGAAATCAGTCCTGAATATTCATTGGAAGGACTGATGCTGAAGCTGAAGCTCCAATACTTTGGCCACCTGATGCAAAGAACTGACTCATTGGAAAAGACCCTAATGTTGGGAAAGATTAAGGCAGTTGAAGAAGGGGACAACAGAGGATGAGATGGTTGGATGGCATCATGGACTTGATGGACATGAGTTTGAGCAAGCTCCGGGAGTTGCTGATGGACAGGGAAGCCTGGCATGCTGCAGTCCATGAGATGGCAAAGAGTCTGACATGCCTGAGTGACTGAACTGAGCTGAATGTTGGGGGGCTCTTTGAGAGGAAAGAGAAACCATCATAAAATTGCAAAGCTGTGCAGAATGGAAACAACAGACTGAAATCTGGAGAAGCCTTAAATACACAGCCAGTTGTATCATATGCCAGTTTTCCCCTATAGGACTTTTCATGAATATTGGGAATCAAAGAAAGCTAAGGGCTGAGCTGGAAAGATGGAAAGAAATTCCCTGCATCTCACAGTGCTTAGAAGTTCCGAGATAAGGAGGGCATCACAATCCAGGTACAATTGCTGGATATTTGAGGGGGAGTTTCCTGATAGAACCTGGGAAGTTTCAGGGGCTTCCCTCGGTGGTCTAGTGGTTAAGATTCAGTGCTTCCAGTGCAGCCAGCTTCAGTTCTATTCCTGGTTGGGGAACTAAGATCCCAAATGTCACTAGGCACAGCCAAAAATTAAAAAAAAAAAAAAAAGAACTTTGGGGTTTCAGAGTGGTAGAGACTAGAGTAGAGAGTGACTGCAAAAATATCCACAAATTTTCACACCTCTCTACATCCATGCCCTTTGCAATGTGACTTGTGGTCCATCCCACAAAGAGATATATTGTACACCTTGAAGATAGCTTAATCTTGTGACTTGCCTTGAACAGTAGAAGGTAGCTCTGTAACAGTGTTCCAGTTCCAAATCTTCAAAATGCCTGTGCGTTCCCTCCCTTTCTTCACTCTTGCTCTCTCCTGAACCACTGCCTCTGGCTAGGAGAACAGTCTTGGTTAGCCCCAGGAGCCACGAGATACCACGTGGTGTAGAGCTGATGTCCAAGTAATCCTACACCATACAGCCCCCAGCTGATCTGCCAGCTGGCTGCTAGTTCACCAGTGAACTCGACCACAGTGGTACCAATAGCTACTGGATATAAATGAAAAGCAATTGAATAGCAATAGTAAGCCCTATTTACCAGGAGTTTAGTAAGGAAAAAACAGTCCTCTTGGCTATATTCTTTTCTTACCTTGGAGAACTTCAAACTCCCATTTATTTTTTTCTTGTCTTTGTTCTTTCTCTGTTTCCTTTACTGGTTCTTCTTAATGTTGGAGAGGCCAGAACTGGTCCTTTGCCTTTCTCTTTAATTGTATCCAGGAGCTTATCAATTTCCTCCAGCCACTTGTATTTCAATTCCATCTATGTGCTTGACCTCTACATTTTATATCTTCAGCCTGCATATCTCTCCCAAAGTCCTATCAGTTATCTACTTGACATTTCCTATTGGAAATCTAACAAGCATGGATAAGGAAGTTGTGGCACATATGTGCAATGGAATATTACTCAGCCATGAAAAGGAATGAAATGGAGTCAGTTCTAGGGATGTGGATGAACCTAGAGTCTGTCATACAAAGTGAAGTAAATCAGCAAGAGGAAAACAAATATAAATTAATGCATATCTATGGAATCTAGAAAAAGAGTACAGATGAACGTATTTGCAGGGCAGGAATGGAGAGGCAGACATAGAAAATGGACTTGGGGAAGAAGATGGTGGGATGAATTGAAAGAGTAGGATTGACAAATATATACTATCAGGTGTAAAACAGGTGGCTGCTGGGAAGCTGCTGTATGACACAGGGAAGCCCAGCTCAGGACTCTGTGATGACCTAGAGGGGTGAGATGAGGGGCTGAAGTGGGAGATCCAAGAAAGGGGGGATCTATGTGTACATATAACTGGTTCATGTTGCTGTTCAACAAAAACTAATGCTGTACAACAGCACTGTAAAGCAATTATCCTCTAGTTAAAAAAAAAAAACAAACTAACAAGCCTCCCAAACTCAATATATCCAACCTGAGTTCCTGATCTTCTCTCTCATTCCTGGTCCATGACAGCCTTTCACGTATGAGTTTATCAGGAACTTGATCCTTCTATCCTGTCCCCATGCAGTCTATTCTTAACTCAGTGATCAGATCAATGGGAGAAATGTCATCAGATTGTAGCAGACCAAAATTGGCCAACCTCACAATGTCTTTTTGCATTGCAGACACTGAGAATAGCAAGACCCAGAAGACAGGATTTTCCCTTAGTTGCCTAACAGGATGTAAATAGCAGTTCCAGGGAAGGAAGCATCGCCAAACATCACTATAGCATGAACTGGCTGTGTAGACAGAGAGGAACCCAGCAAAGTCTGTTTGTTAAAATTCCACTCTGTTGTCCCATGGTCTCTGCAGGAGCCAGTAAACATGTGTTTATCAAATATTTGCTTTCTTCTTCTTCACATCAATGACTTTCATCCCCTTTGATGTCTCAAACCAACATCCTCATTTGTCTTTAGCTGAAGATGCTATTGAAGCTGAGGGTTTCCTCCATTTTGGTGAGTTACTCAGTTCTGCATCTCTCCCATGGATAAATGTTATTCAACTTTTGTTTGATTTTCTGCTGTTAATTTGTCTCTTGTCAGTTTAACTCTTTAAACAATCAAAAAGACCTAGAGAGGTAGAGGAAAATTTCCTCCACTTCAACAATGTCATTTTTCAGTTCAAAATCTTGCAGTCACTTCCCATGTTACTCAGAGCGAAAACCACTATGGTTTCTGTGGTCTCACAAGCTCCTATGGCCAGCCCCCTATGACCACCCTGACCTTGTCCTTCTCTGTGCCAGCAGTTTGTACTCTGTGTCTTGCCTTATATATACACGCTAAGTTGCTACAGTCGTGTCCAACTCTTTGTGACCCCATGGATTATAGCCCTCCAGGCTCCTCTGTCCATGGGATTCTCCAGACAAGAATACTGGAGTGGTTTGCCATCCCCTCCTCCTCCAGGGGATCTTCCTGACCCAGGAATCGAACGTGCATCTCTTCCATCTCCTACACTGGCAGACAGGTTCTTTACCACTGGCACAGCCACTTCTTAAATACAGTCCTATCTCAGAGCTTTAGCTTAACCTGTTCCATCTGGCCATTTTCTTTCTGAAACCCACGTTTCTGGCTTAGAACTTTGGTAAACTTTGCCTTTACCTGACCACTCTTTCCTTGAATTTCTATGTGCCTGACCCCGCTAGCACGTTCAAGTTTTAGCTCAGATGGGATTTAAAATGACTCAACTAGAATGAAACCTCCATAAACACAGAGAATCTTGGTCACTGAGGTTTTCCTAGCTCTTAGAGCCGGGCTTTCCCAACTGGCCCTCAACAAATACAGGTTAAATAATGAATGCATGTTGTTGTTCAGTCACTAAGTTGTGTCTGACTCTTTGTGACCCCATGGACTACAGCATGCCAAGCTTCCCTGTCCTTCACTATCTCCCAGAGTTTGCTCAAACTCAAACTCATGCCCATTGATTTGGTGATCCCATCCAATCATCTCACCCTCTTCTCCTGCCCTCAATCTTTCCCAGCATCAGGGTCTTTTCCAGGGAGTCAGCTCTTCATATCAGGTGGCCAAAGGATTGGAGCTTCAGCTTCAGCATCAGTTCTTCCAATGAGCATTCAGGGTTGATTTCCTTTGGAACTGACCGGTTTGATTTCCTTGCTGTCCATTGGGCTCTCAAGAGTCTTCTCCAACCCCACTATTCAAAAACATCAATTCTTCAGCACTCAACCTTCTTCATGGTCCATTTCTACACCTGTGCATGACAACTGAAACAACCACAGGTTTGACTATATAGACCTTTGCAGGCAAAGTGACATTTCCGCTTATTAATATGCTTTCTAGGTTTGTCATAGCTTTTCTTCCAAGGAGCAAACGTCTTTGACTTTCATGGCTGCAGTCACCATCTGCAGTGATTTTGGAACAAGAATGCTTAAAGAGGTGATGAATATCAGTGTATTGGAAAAGGGAAAAAAAGCAGCTACCACAGGTATGTGAAAGTGAAGGTGAAAGTCGCTCAGTTGTGTCCGACTCTTTGCAACTCTATGGACTATCCAGTCCACGGAATTCTCCAGGCCAGAATACTGGAGTGGGTAGCCTTCTCCAGGGGATCTTCCCAACCCAGACTTGGGATTGAACCCAAGTCTCCTGCGTTGCGGGCAGATTTTTTTACCAGCTGAGCCATAAGAGAAGCCCAAGAATCCTGGAGTGGGTAGCCTATCCCTTCTCCAGCGGATCTTCCTGAACCAGGAATATGAAGCGGGGTCTCCTGCATTGCAGGCAGATTCTTTACCAACTGAGCTATGTATCAGGGCTCAAATCCTGCCTCTTCTACCTGATTTTTTGGATGTTATTTTAACATGTCTGTGCTTCATTTTTCCTTCCATAAAATGGGGATAAACTACTGTCTACTTGATGGGGCTGTTGTGAGGGCTCAAAGAGTACATTTATATACTAATTAATAATAATTAGCATAAGACACAGCAAATAATACATGTTAAAATAAATAGTGCATCTTTATTATTAATAGTACTTATTTCTAGGAGAAAGCAATGGCAACCCACTCCAGTACTCTTGCCTGAAAATACCATGGACGGAGGAGCCTGGCAGGCTGCAGTCCATAGGGTCACACAGAGTCGGACACGAGTGAGCGACTTCACTTTCACTTTTCACTTTCATGCACTGGAGAAGGAAATGGCAACTCACTCCAGTGTTCTTCCCTGGAGAATCCCAGGGACGGCCGAGCCTGGTGGGCTGCCGTCTATGGGGTTGCACAGAGTCGGACACAACTGACGTGACTTAGCAGCAGCAGTACTTATTTCATAGATTTAGTTTAAGGATTGGATGAAATAATCTATATGAAGTTTTTAATAAATGTGCAATTGATATTAGCTGATGATAGATGTGAGAGCTGGACCATAAAGAAAGCTGAGCACTGAAAAATTGATGCTTTTGAACTGTGGTGTCAGAGAAGATTCTTGAGAGTCCCTTGGACTGCAAGGAGATCCAACCAGTCCATCTTAAAGGAAATCAGTCCTGAATATTCACTGGAAGGACTGATGTTGAAGCTGAGGCTCCAATACTTTGGCCACTTGATACCAATAACTGACTCCTTGGAAAAGACCCTGATACTGGGAAAGACTGAAGGTGGGAGAAGAAGGGGACGACAGAGGATGAGATGGTTGGATGGTATCACCAACTCAATGGACATGAGTTTGAGTAAGCTCCGGGAGTTGGTAATAGACAGGGAGGCCTGGTGTGCTGCAGTCCATGGGGTTGCAAAGAGTAAGACATGACTGAACTGATGATCCAGTTTCTGTGTTTCTAAAAAACACATTTCTCTTCCCCCATAAGGTGTTGAAACTAGCACTCAACTTACAGTGTACAATAGCTTTTAAAAATAATCTTTCCTTTATGAAAACCCATAAGGCTCCCCACATCTGCACTATTTATGAATTTAGCTAAGGTCTTGTTCCCAGGAATCTTCCTGGTTAATGTTGTTGGCCAGTTGTCTTTTCTCAATGTACTATACCATGAATATCAGTTTTCTCCTAATATGTCCCTGTTTGTTTCTTTAATGAAGGGGGTGTGTGAGCTTAGTTGTAAAAGTTAACACTGACCAGAAGAGACCTTGAACTCAACAAGATTTTTTAGAAAAAAGAGATCCTTAGAATTCTTTCATTATGGACCAGTCTTTTGAATCCTGGAAATTAGCTCAAAATGATGGAGGCAGAATAGTTGGCATTTTCTGAGTGTCTTTTCCTTGGATTGTTTAGTAAGCACAATGCCTTAGGATACATATTGGTTTTCATATTTTCTCCCGAGAGAAAAGGGAGGACCTTATTATGTTGCTAACATTCATTATTTTAGACATTATGCTGAGAGAGAGCAGAGAAGGCATTTGGGAGGAATTGCTTTTCTATAGGTCATTGGATCATCTGATTATTGTTCTCTGTTTCATTGATCAGTATGGACTCTAACTTTGCAGATATGACCAATTACTAAATTCAATGAAAACAAGATTAAAAACCCCACCAAGAACTAGAAAGATGATAATGGAAGATCTCATTTTGCTGGTCCTGCATTTCCCATGAACTGACTAGTGGGCTCTTCTTCTGTCCCCCTCCCCAAGGCTGCTGTGTGGTCTTTCTTCCCAGAAGGGCTGAGTGTATGATATTTCAGTTCCTGGAAACAATTTGCCCAGCCAGCATAACATTTACTACCAATGCATGATGTTTAAGACACTCATTTCCTCAATTCCCTCATCATAGTGGACAATGTTGATAACCTTTCTAGAGGGCTCATACCACTGAACAGGGAAATGAATGCTCCGAAATGATCCCAATTTTTAAGTCACTGCGGATGTTAGAAATCCACTCCAGTATGTCGATATGAGAACTAGTTTGTTGACTGCATCACATGAATAGATTATCATTCATAGAAACTCATAACTGAAGGGAGCTTGAGTTTTCCTTCCGTCCACTTTATCACCTTTGTTACCATCCACATTGAAAACACTTCAGCCAGCTAATAGTGTGTGTGTGTGTGTGTGTGTGTGGTGGGGTGTGTGTGTTTTGTGGAATATCTCAAGAAAAAAAGTCAAACATTTTCATATGTATGTTAATGGATTGGGCTATTCTTGAATCTTCCAAAGATTCGTATATGAATGTAGACTTTAACAATTTTCTTTTTCCATGAGTGAAAACTCAGTTCTATAAAAAAGAAAAAAAAAGATGCATAATCCATTTTGTTGTTAAATTGAACTAATTGGAAAATATGGGGTTTTGATCTGTTTTTTTTTTTTTTTTTT